>JAZGTJ010001341.1:0-58872 GCA_036877575.1 Botia almorhae | reverse complement strand
GCCCGAGCTCCATATCGATCTGCATCTTCCTCTTTTCATCCTCATCAGTTTCTGCTCTGCTTCCTCTTGTGTTTGCCCTGATGCTTCACCCTTCCCTGCTCATATTCTTTCTGGTTATTTACACCTCACATTCATTAGCGAAGCACCGCAAGGGTCAGTCTTATTATACAAGCATGAAAACATGGCACTCTGAAGTACCTTATCATCTCGAGATATGATTTAAGAGGCTTCCCACACACACACACCGGTTTACCTTCAGGCAACACACATAACCCACACAAACAATATCAAACTCATAAGAAAGAAAAAATAAAGAAATAAAGAGAAAGAGAATAGATAGAGACAGACAGAATGCACAGAAAAATGTAAGTTTAATCAGTATGAAATTTTATACCAGGATATTTGGCATGACATTGGCTAGTTGTATTTGTTTTCTATTCAAATATATGTATTTTGTGATGTACAAAAAGCCCTTTAAACTGGTAAACCAATGAATTTGTGAAAGAATGTTGGTGTCAGTGCTAAAAGTATTGTAATCTGTAGGTTGCATCTGTAGGATGCTTTTATATGACGTCAGTTTAGTACATAATATAATAATAAACAACATAAACAATAAAAAATAATATATCATAAATCTAATTTGTTTAGCAGTATAGCCTACTCAGTTTAATTCTATTCACTAGTGAGTTTTAATGTGAGTTATTGTAAATATTATTGTCACCGGAAAAGTTATTATTTTCTTTTTACTACCTGATCAGTTGCTTAAAGCCGCTGTTATAATAACATAAATAAATGTTGCCTTTATAGCACTGTGGTTACTTTAGTCGCTTACTTTGTCCTCAGTTACATTGACCTTAAAGAGAGAAGTGAACGAGTGCAGACAGCAGCAGAAATACTGCCGTCCCCTTGTCTTGGGCTCCGGTCTAAATGTGCAATAAGTCTTACTGTGCTGTGTTTCATTATTGGCCAATGAGAGCCTGGGGGAATAAGAGCCTCAGCAGAGACCTAATACAACCTGCCCTGCTCTCCAATACCAATACAGCATACACCCCATTACTGTCCTTCATTTGACCCCAGACACCCGACGCAATCTCTCCAATTACAGCAGGACATTGATCACAGAACTGTATTTAAAAGTTCAGCACCAGAGCGCGGAGGGACGTTGGGGCCACAGTATTACTGCAAGATTCACAACTTAAAGTTTCTGTGCTAAAACTGCACTAATGTGACTGCACTAATTTAAATATTCATCTGTGTTTTCTGCGTGAGTGTTAACTATTCCTCAACTCGGCTTACCTGCAATACTCTGCGTGGGCTTTGTGTGAATGTTACGCAAGAGACAGACAGATAGATAGACATGCAGATAGCCAGATAGGCGAACTGACAGAACTCATGGATTTCATGAACTGATGTATTCTGCTTGTTTGTATTCAGCTTCCAGAGCAGGTGTACAAAAGAGAAAACAATCAAGAGCAACATACCTGCTGTGTTATTTTCATTTCAGACCACTGTGTCTGAATGTGTCATTTAACCCTGTCATGGCCTGACACTGAAGTGAGTGACAGATTTCAGATTTCTTTCAATATGCAGGAATTCCAAATAACCTTTATAAATGCTGTGGCTGCTTTTAAGATCATTTTTGCCTTACAACTATCTTTTCATAGAAGAGAAAAAAAACAGAGAAAGACAGAGAGGAAGAGAGAGAGAGGGGAGTGAGAAAAAAGTAAAAGATAGCGGGAGAAAAAGAGAGAGGGAGAAAGAGAGAGAGAGAGAGAGAGAGAAAGAGAAGGAGAAAGGGGACAATAGAAAAATGGAGATATTTAAGATAATAGAAATGTGTGGTTTCCCGCTACTAAAGGATTACTCAATAAAAGAAGAGGAAGGGTATTAATTCCTTGGACAAAACTCAGAGGCCAGTGCAGAAAGTCTGCTAAGAGTGTAACATAATTCATCTTTTCTTTAAAAAAAACCATCATTCCTTCTACAAGCAAGCAGCACCGTAGCTCCCAAAAAATCCATTATTTCCAGTTATCTGAGGATAATTTTTGTCCTTTTAGCCATTTAGTCATTCATCTTTGAAATAGCTCTGTCACAACCTGCTCTCTGTTCTGCTGGGGATATGACTAACTCTTCAGTACAGTCCACCTCACATACACACTGAAAACAGACATACCACACAGAAAACACAGACACACATGAAAAAATCGTAAACCTTCCTTCTGTTTATGTAATGTCTCCACTATGAGCTCAAGGTCAAAGATGCATTTCACAAGAGACCGCAAAAAAAAACTTTTGTCTACTGTCATCTTATCTGCTCTAAGAAAGGTGGAACAAGGTCATTCGTACCTCTGTGCCTGATCTTGAACTTGGTCTTACATCCTTGAGGGCCAAAACAGCACAAGCTTAGGCATTCACCCACAAAATACTAAACAATGAGGAAACATCTAAACAACAAAAACAAATCCCAAGAAGTTGTCATACTGATGTGTGCTATATTTTTTCTAGTTATTCTAGTTTGATGGGCCGGAAGACAGTATGAACTATATAGATGACTGAAGTGTGTTGAGGTTGACTTATCTTAACTGAGGCATGATATACTGGGCAAGAAGACATACGTGATGCTCTTCCTATCTAGTGTCAATCTTTTCTAAATCGTGTACTCACCAGACGCATTCTTCAGATAACCGTTCGAATCCACTGATGTGTACATGACGTAAGGGCCGGGCTGGTTCACACCGAAAGGCTGTGGAATAGATAGAGGTGGTTAAAAACAAATACACAGCACATTAAAACTGCTCTTATGGAAGCCTAAATTTGAATCTATTTATTAACATGCAAACATAAGTTAAAGAGCCATAAGGTAAAATCCTAATTGATTGAATCACATATTAGGTCAAATCAATTAGTTTTTTCTCAGAAGCTCTGCCTGGAAAACTTTGGTAGAATGCCAAAAATCTGACAACAGGAAATTGCATAACGCTAGCCAATCAGACTGAAGCTTGGTTTTCTGAGAAAGCTTTTGCCAGTTTTGTAATATGCATCAGATGGTCAGTAAGGGGTGCGTGGGTGTGCCGTATGAGGCTGTGACTATGTTTGATTCAACCATGTATCAGAGTCGGGCATCCTCTCCAATTACATCTGATATTCATCTGATAAAGATCTTGTCTGCTGGCATCCCTAAACTCACTTAAAGGTCACACAGGTCTAGCTCCAGCCTCCTACTAATGCTGGAATACTGGCCCAGGTTTACAACTAGATGGTTAAAGAGATCTCTTCTAACAATCTCAATAACAATTGGCCAGCAGACCTTCTACATGCAAATAAACAGCATGTCAGAGAGAAACAGGCATACATTTTTAAACAGATGTATCTGTGGGGCATGATGAAGGGTGGGGAGGGGTGGAAAGATTCCCTAGTTGTAAAATATGTTCCACAGTTGCTGTAGAATCCAGCCAATGGACAATTAAACAGTAAGCGAGACATCCCGGAGCAAAAGCCCTCCGTCATTCAGCGGCAAAATGACATAAATGAGGGAGAGGATGACATTGCAGCTCACGATACAGATGAAAAATGTTCAGGCAAACAAAATAAATTGCCAGTAATTGGGGCATAGCACGTGGCCCGAGATTCTGTTGTCAGTGAGACTTAAAGTACATATTTTGCTACACAGTTCTGCTGAACTCAGTAAGGCTGGTTCATGCTGCCCCAACAAAAACGGTTGTTTTATTTTGATTGGCTTTTACCACAATCAGCATGTTAAACTTGGTGTTTGTTAGGTCAGCCTGAACATGGCAATTCTAAACTATTTGTACAAAGTACAAATTAACCTAAAACCTACTTATTACACACCAGCCAACATTTATCATAGAGAACACACCAATCTGCTATCTGAAGAAATGAATGTTGTTTGCATGTAATAGCAGAGCACCTGATGTACATAGACCACACTATTATCAAACTCTTTCCTGGACCTGGACTAAAGAATCCTTGCAAAGGTTAATTAAACAGGAAGCTGGTACTTGACCCAGACATGACTGCTCAACATAATGTGTGCCACAACCTCAAAGGCCAGTACAAAGCAAAAAATGCCCTCCATTACACTCAGATTGGCTGAAGCATAGTAAACAGCAGGAGAGCCATTGGGCCATGTCAAGCATACAAAGACAAAGGTGGATATAGCTGATAATCTCACTGATGAGAGGACCAGAGAGTAGGAGACAGAGGTTGAGACTGAGCAAGTCAGAGAACAGAGAGAAACAGTGTAAACGTAGGAAGATGAAGCACTGAAGAAAACAAAGTGATGCCAATAACAGTAGAGAAGCGAGAGACAGCAGCTAAAAGAAAGAGATTAATGGATACATCACAAGAACTGGTTGGGGATTAACAAACACCTCTGTGTGTGACTCCAACAGTGGACTGAATATTTCAAAGCCACTGTAAACAAAGAACCCAGCGGAACTCACCAAGACTTTCGTCAAACTGAAAGACGAACAAACACAACTGAAATAAATTATTTGGAGTACATCTGCCTCAAAAACAGTAAGTGCTCCAGGGGGTCAAATGTCAGGTCTCTGGAGGCATCTTTTAAAGGTGAAGTGTATAGTTTTTTAAATGTTAAAACACTTTCTTCCACTAAGCTTAATGTGCAGAGACAAGTAGCTTTAAGTTGACTTCACAGAGTGTAAAACACTGTTTCTCCTTGGTGCTTTTGCAACAGTACTCAGTTTGTTTGACAAGGCAACTTCTGTCTTAACCAATGCTATGAGTTTGAGGTGGGAATGCTCTACCTATTTTTGCAAACAATGGAAGACAGTGGGAGTGTTTACCTGTTTACAAATATAATATTAATATGTATTATATGCTTTGCACAGGCTGCCAAAAAAGCAAGAATGTTTCAATGTGCAAACACCGTACAAACACAAATGGCTACAATCTGTACACAGATACAACATTCATTTTGCAATGCTGGAATGTTAGTACCATGTTAAAATGTACAAATTTCATATTAGGGGTCTGGTCTGAGTGAGGCTCTTGTACCCCATTTTAAAGAGCTCTTATTTAACCAGCCCTTTGCTCTTCCTCTGGCCTCAGGGTAAACTGTCTTCACTCAGCATATCAGCGAGTTAGGGAACATATGCGACATGATGTGTGTGCATGTGTGTTTGTGTGAAGCAGATGACGAGCAGCTGGGAAGAAGCTGTATTATATCTTCATTACGATGAATGGCAGTTAATTAACAGCGTGTGCGTGGGTTCTGGATTATCAGGGTAATGAATTGCTTTGGGACCCTCACAGTGTTGCCCCAAAACACACATACCTCTCAGTAACATCTCTTTCTATTAAACTCTATTATTCCAGTTATTATTATTCCAGTCTATTAAGAGATACAGAAGACTCACAAGATCTACAGATAACGGAGAAAAGACAAAAAGAATGTAGAGAAACACAAAAGCTGAAATAAATGTCAGGATGGACTGATAGAAGAGAAAAGGTCGGCAAACAATAAGACGGATGAAAAATATATGAACTATATGAATATGAAAGAAAACAAAGGTGCACAAACACAGAAACAAAGAAAGTGTAAGTGAGAGAGGGAGAGAACGAGAGGGAGAACATGAGAGAGGTGAGCGATAAAAGCTTAGATCCCCCACAGCTTTGTGACACATATGCCCTGGAACAGCTAGTCAACAATGACACAGGAACAAAGACAAAGTGACAGAACTAACAGACCATCAAAATCAGGTTTCATGTTTCTAAGTAAGTGATGCCAAACACACAAAGAATTTTTTGACTTCACAATCTCTGTGTTGATTTGGCAGTTCCTGCAGTTCAAAAGGCAGAGCATGGTGCTAGCAATGCTTTAAATAAAAGCTTCAGCCAAATGCACAAAGGTATTGATTCTGGGACAAATCTGCTATTTTAACAGGTAATAACTGGAAGTTAGTGAGCATTATTAAATTAGCCAAAGCATTTAATAAACAAACACATGGGAATGTAGAGCTTTGTGTATAAGGTTGTAATTCTGCAGAAATCTGTGGAGCTTTGCAAGCACAGATTGCATGTGGGGCTGGTGATGCCAAACACAAGTCATACCCACTCAAGCTACGTGCTGTGCAGGAGATTAAAAGAGAAGAACTCACCTTGACTTTTTCTGGACAGTCATTGGAGCACAGGCCACTGAGCACTACAGAGAGAAAGATAAAAAACAGACAGAGAATTGTAACTTCGTCCCACACATCTGGCCCTCAGATAAAGACAGCCTGATTGCAGTGTGTCACGGGCTTTGGTGCTGAGTGCAGCGTTCCGTTTTAAACCAGTGGCCCCTGTTTCCTCTACCCTGCTTCAGCCCGCTAAACACGGGCAGCATCACATGCTTGGAACCCTCTCTTCCATCACCCATCTCATATAACACAACGCAGCAGTCCTGCTTCCGCACACCCCTTTATCCAGGAGAAAATTAATCGTGCAAAATCTACATTAAATTCCCGCTAATGGTATGAAAAACGAGCCAGACTCTCTTTATTCAAGGCTGAAATTGACTGTGTGTTGGAGAGCGGAGCATATGAAAGGCAAAGTAAAAAATCATTAATTGCTCATTAGAAGCACACAAAGAACCATCTGTGTACATTTGCATCTGTCTATCTAAATGCTGTAATAGATTTTTCAAGCAGCAGTGACAGAAAGCACTACTTAAAGACAGGGAATCTGGAAGCTCAGAATGTTTCCTACATTCTCAGCAACAGCATGAAATTAACTTAAGCTCTTTAAAGGGAAAATATATATAGAGACAGACAGACAAGTACATGATGCAGGCAGAAAATATATAAAAGAACAAGAACAGGACAAAGCAAAAGTTTGTGATGGTAAGACAAATGATGACAGTGTTTCAATTATTCTGAAAGCTCGTTCTTTGAAAGTTTTCAAATTTCCATACTCGATTTGACATACAAATGTTCCGAGCATTTGAATTAATATTCATCACTATTGCCTCAAAAATGCTTCTGTAAAGAACTTCTGTACTACGTTCTGTAAATAAGCGATGTCTGATTATTCCCTTATAACGAGGTACCAGATCGCTATTCTGTTCCTTCCAGGTGGAACGTGCTGCCAGCCTCTATCTGATCTGCCAAGACCATCACAACCTTCAAGAAACAACTTAAAACACACCCGTTTTGTAGACACCTGACTTATTCCTAATGCTCCAATGTTGAACCTTGTTTAATGTTGTTACAAATCCTGTCTTCTCCTAGAACTATTCCAACTTATAAGTGCAGCTTTGTAGACTTGGCTTATTGGTTCTCTCTCTATCTATAATCATTTTGGATAAAAGTGTCTGCTAAATGAAAAAATGTAAATGTAATATTCTATTCTATTTTAGACCTATACAGCTATATGGATATGACATAATACACTGTATGAATTTAGTCACTCTGCCGAGGTGACCTGTACTGTAGCTGTCAGATGTTATTGTAAATCTCTAAGGGAGTGTTGTTGGACCTGAATGTAATACTGGACATTGGTATATAATATACGAACTGACATGGCTGCACACACATGCATGAACATGCACACAGGTTTTTATGTTTTATGGGGACACTCTATAGACATAATGGTGTGTATAGTACATTATACATTATACAACAATGTACATTCTATCCCTCGACCTAAAAATGTTTGGGGATATTTGGTCCCCATAACGCAGTGAACACCAGCACCCCCCACACACATTACTGGGTCTGGAAACACGTACACAAAGTGACAATGTCTCTGTTAATGACAGGTTTCCAGCAGAGCTTGCACACAGAGCTGAACCATGATATGTACGGTCATGACACACTCCTGCAGTGTCCTTGTGTATGTGTGACATCCGGGCAGCCCCCACTTTTGCCTGTTGAGTTTTAAACGTACAGCATAAAACTATTAAAAGACGAACACTTCAGCACTGAGTACATCTAATCATTTATGATGCCCTTAATCCAAATCAAATGCCATTTTGTGAACTCATTGCATGAATAATGTGCTTGTTTATTGCAAAGGCTTAGTCTAAGCCTTCATATAGAGATAAGACTCGGTGCTCATCTGTTTTCTTTCCTGCAGGCTCAATTTGAAGATCCTGGAAACCTCTCCAGTACAAAGAATTAAAATAAACATCTGGCCACAGCACTGTCATCAGAAATCTATGACAAACTGTGGGGGAGATACAGAGCGTACACACAGTGGAGAAGTGGACAGCTGAAAAAACAATTCAATAAATACATCTGATGGTTCATATATCATCATGACATCTTGGTGAAATTATTAGGTAATATATACATTTTCCTCAAATCAACATGCTGCTCCAAGATGTCTGGCATGTTTCTGTTTAAACACCCTCAATGTTACTGCTTTCATGCAGTGACCACAAAAAAAGATCCAAATTCATGTTGTTCTCAGGACAGTGGAGGATTCTGGGAAGTGAATCTGCCATGAGTTTGTAGCTACACTGAAACAGATGGCTGTGAAATTGGACATGCGGTCTGCTGTTCTGTTCCACACCACTAAACCAGATGCTACTGACGCTCTAAGTGACTGTGTCTCATGTCATCAATAACAGCCACTCAACACAGACATACACATCATCACGCTATTAGGATTGCTGAGGTACTGCTTCATAAAGCTGGAATAATACTCACCCTTCCTAATCTAGTTTATTAAAGTGGCACCAGGTGGTTTGAAAGTTGTGAGATTAAAGCCTAGTGTTGTGAAATTGCATCCATTAGCTAGCTGGTTCACACTACCCCAGCAGCTCAGAGCTGTGGTGATTTCCTCTGGATAGCTTTATGATTGACTCTCAGTCTTTACAGAGGTCAGGAAGTGATTACTGTAACCAGTATCGCTCTCAGTCCCTCATCGCCCGATTGTTTAGCCACAACAAAATACCCCTACAAATGGGAAATCAAACACTTAAGATGAGGGGCGAAGGAAGGAAAACATACTGTACACACACATAAACAAAGTTGTGTGCAGTTACTAGACCAGGTCAGCTATTCTTCAGCTAACAGCTGAGCTCTCCTATGAACCAGAGTTTACACAAGACTAACCTGTAGCCACACAGTTCTGCTACTCAGTGGAGGGTGAGCACACATGTTTGTGAAACACTGAGCCTGTGTGCTCATGTGGGTGATGTAGGTTTGAGCACAGACTGCAACATGCTCCAATACTCATGACATGTATTGGGGATCTCTCTCTCCGCAATAATTTACTGTCTTTCTCTCTCTAAACTATATTTGTCTAATAAAGCAAAAAAATGAACAAATTAGAGTCAGTGGCAGTACTGAACTGAATCCACTGAGAGTCATTCATAACATTCAATTTAAAAGAGTGAAAGAAAAATGTGCATGAGTAAATACCCTCAATGAGTACTCAAGTACACGTTCAATGTGTGTGTGTGGGGGGGGTCCTTGATTTTCAGAGTGACAGAGTACAGAGCAAGGAAGGAACATGTAGCAGGCCAAACAAAGCATGCAGATGTTCCTCATTGTGGCTCATCTGCATTCAAATAACTGATCATGAATGTAATCAGCTGCCACAGTTCTGCCTCTCTGCCTATAGCCAACACACACTTATGCACACTAAAATGCACACTTAAACCAGAGTTTTTGCATGTTTAGGCCATGCAATCACAGGAAATTACAGCACCTGACTCTACCCTCCTTTTTTATTCTCTTGCTATCCATGAATGTTCATTCTGACTTCTTTCTGTGTCTCGTATTTAGTCAAGGCATGTGGGGGGTGTAAGTATGTGCGCTTCTGTGTGAGCATTTATGAGACTAACGTAAAATGGGCAAGTGGGTGTGTAATACATATGGCACAAGATAAAAGGGCTTCAGATACAGGGATACAAATGTAGAACGAGTAAAAACACTACAGCTTCACATATTACGCGTCTGTGATAAGCCTCCTAACTCTTTTCATGTTAGGCTTCAGATTTATGTGAAAACACACATGGCCTTGAGGACTTGGCAGCATCGAATGGGGCTAAACTGTTTATTAACTCCTCTGAGGACGATATGTGAAATAACTAAGGGCATCCCAAGCAATATATAAACTACTGAGTGGGAAGATAATTGCATTACGAAATGGTATACAATTCCTCTGGAGTAGAGTAAACCAGGCAAGTTGATATAGTGCACTGGTATACAGTTCATTACATACCCTGCCTCAGTGGCTAGTGGAGAGTGAGGTGGATCTCAAGTTCATAAAAACTTTTACCATTTGGGCGCTCTGGTAAATATAGAGAACAGCCTTGTAAATTTTCAGCTGCCAAATGGCAATCACTTGCACATATTTCAGCCTGACGGGCGATGGGTCGTTTAATGCCATTAAACTGTCTGGACAAAACTGCTTCTCTGAACAATTTCAGACACACTAGGAAAGATCTAAGATGTCATGGTATCTGTTTTGATTCCTCTGGTGTCTACACGCTACCTTGGTGCTTCTAAATATTGTGCCAACCTTATTGCATAAGCACTGATGCTTAATGCATTTAAGCATGAAAACAAGTCATTGTAGTAGACGCGGACTGCTGGTAGAGAAGTGGATGAGAATGAAGTCCTCCGTCTGACATCATTAAACGGTAGACTTGGGAAATCAGTTTTTAAGTTTGTGTAGCTGCAGAAAACTACCCACAATGCCTCTCTCCTTAGAGCAAGACATTCTAGCTTATGGCACCCTCATTAAACAATAGATCTGTGACAAAGAGAAAAAGCGAACACACCAATAAGCAGAAGAATGAGAAATTTAGGGACACTAGGTCATTATCATGTTTTTTAATGTGACACTGAAAGAATGATCTGTTACACTGGGGAAGCTAATCTGTGTGCTTGAGCTAGAGGACGTGAGGTGAGTGAGAGAGGGAAAAGAGGGGGAAGGACTGGGGAAGAACTCACAGTCTCTTTTAATTAAAACGCAGCAGGCAGAATTAAATGGCATCATGGCTACTTCTAGTGGACACATTTGGTTCTGTAAATGTCAGCCCTCCAAATGTCAGAACCTGGCAGCACTACCCCCACAATGCCATCCTCACTGAGTCAACGCAGGTAAACAGCACAAAAAAGAGATCAGTACTTTGGCCCAAATAACTATGGCCCTTAGTTACCGAGTTCTACATTGAGGGATGTACAGCTGTCTAATTCACTTCAAAGAAAATGCAGCACAACAATAAAGATGGGCCCAATGTCCCAAAGCGTGTCAGGCTGGCCAATATAAGAACACTTGTCCTGTTTGTGATACAAAGTTATCTAGCTGGCTAACATTTATAAAGTTTTGAAAATTACAAACAAATGACTAAATTAATACTGAAATGAATTTTATATATATTTTATATATAGTGGTTATGAATTTATACAGTCTGTCATAGACTTGCCATAAACATGATCATTTTTACAAATGAAAAAAAAAACACAACTATAATAAATAAAAAATAGAAATAAATATATTTAATTCTGATGCACATAAAACAAAATGCAAAAACGGATTTATAATTTGTTGTGGTAGGGCCAGTGAAAACACTTCCAAGGTACCGGCCTTAAGCCAGCAGAAAAATCATTATTGTTAAGCCCTGAAGGGGTTTGAAAATGAGGAAGAAGGTTATTAAACAGGCCTGATGGTAAAAGTGCGTCTCACTCACACACAGATCTCATACTCACCGATCACTTTCACAAAATATGCGTCTGCCTCAAAGTTGTTCTTCAAAGCGTGGATGACGAGCTCTTCCTTCCCTTCCACCTTGCTAAGCACGATCATATCTAATATACCCTGCAAATGAGAAATCAGACCTCAGTCACTTGCAGTGCATAAAGCCCTTTGAATCTCTCGTTTGACGAACACTTTCATATCCCTAATGGACTCCGCCGAGCAATTAGGATTCCTTATCAGCCTCTCTCTGCGGTCTATCAGTCTCGGTCTTAAGAACATCGCCGTGCTGGAGTTCCTATACAGATAGCGCCCTAATGCTGTGCTAATGATGACTAGCTCTGAATGCTAACAGAATGAGACATGCGCGTGCTGTTTGTTTAATGAGCCTTTAGCTCCATTAGTTATGTAAGCATGGGGGAATTTGAGGTAATTGGCTATATTGTGATTACGATGGGGAGAAGGTTGGGATACTGATGGGGAGAAAAGGGTGAGGGAGGGAGGAGTGAATCATAGAGGAAATGGGTAGGAGGGATGAAGGCAAAATAAATGTGCATGTGTAGGTAGACGAGATGCTTAAGGGCCGTCTACGGCATGGAGAAGCTTGATGTCCTTGGGTGACTACAAATAAATGGACAGGCCTACACAGACCTTCTTAAACACACACTCAAATGCTCAAATTCGTGCTACATTTTGCCACTAGCACCAAAGTGCACTGAATCAGAAGCACCACAGAAAACAAAACTAGCTGAGCTGTTCGCTTGTGAATATGATGTTGCTTAGAAAGAGGATATCTTTTTATAGAAGGCTCTATATAAAATGTATTAACAATAAACAGTCAAGACAATTTTTATTATAAAAATGAAAGAAAGGCAAAGAGAAAGAGAGAGAGAAAGAGAGTGAGAGAGATGGATAGAGAAATCATAACTTCAATGCACTGTTTCTAATTGTCTTATATTTCAGGGAAGGCAGCTTAAATGCCACCAGCTATCAGGCAAGACAAGGTTTTGTTGGTCAAGTACACACACATACTACTATGAGCTATTGATTTAATGCATACAGGTAGAGTGTATTGTTCTGAGCCTTCTTATACCTGTAACCACAATACAATGACTGACCAGGAATTAAAGCCAGAGACATTTGTGTGTGTCTGTGTACAAGAATGTGTACAACTTATCCAAACAAACCAAATCAGTAAATCTAATCAAAGGGCACTTGGAAATCAATAACCTATAACAAACCTTGAGTAGCCAGTGAGACAACACAGGTAAGCTCGATTCAGGTAAGCTCGATTTGAACTATCGTGAGTGAGAGGAAAATGTAGAAGCAGAATAAAATGACAAACTGAAAGCACAGAGTAAGCAAACCTTTAATAGTGATGAACAAGAACCAGTGCAGAAAAAACAAAAGAAAATGCCTGACGCTATATTTTTTGTTTTGTTCTCTTAATGTTTTTAAATGTTAGCTTTTAATATATACTCTTAAATACATTTATATTTTTAAATACACTTATTTAGTATTAAATATATTTCTGTTCTTTATTTGTCCAGTCTACAGAGTTAGCTAGATCTACATTTCACTACATATTGTATTTTTACCACCGCAATAATCTGTTATTTATTTGAGGTTTTTTAAGAGTTTGGATGCCAAAAAGTCCAGAACCAGAATATCTACAGTGGGGTTAACAAGTCTGAAATCACATTTAATCAGTGTGTGTGGCTTTACCAGTTCAGTCACACAGGAGCACATAATCTTGCTTAAAAGATTTGCAGTTACAATAAACATTTAATTCCTATGTGCAAAAGGTCAAATTACTGATTGATAGCTAGATAGCAACATAAACAGATAGACAGATCACTGCTGGGAAATTCTCTACACTCTCAATGTCAAAAGAGGACAGGGCCTGTGCCACACCACTGGGGCAATATTACAGTCACAGAAAATCAGATAATGGCTAAAACTCAGTAATGCAGGTCACACAGACATCAGTGAGATGAGAAAAGAGCGATCGGGGAGAGAGAAAGAGAGGGAGACTGAAGTAGCCGTGCTGTTGCACTGTCGGCTTTAATTAAAATGCCAAAGGGAAGGGGAGAAGGCCAACACTTACGTCCTCATAGATGTCAAAGAAAGTGGCCACAACAGCCCTGGGGATGGCACTGAGGTCTGACTGATCCCAGTGCACACGAAACATCCGGCCTGCCTCACGACAGCCCGCGATATTACACGCCACGTTTTCCAGGAGGAACGCTTGTTGCTGTGAGCTGCGGAGAGAGAGAAGACAGAGACGCTTGTTAATGTGAATAGAATTGAGCAACACATTGCTGAAAAGTGTGTGAAGACACTGTCATGTTAAATTTAACCCTTGCTAATTACGTTTGCGAGAGTACAGCAGACCACTGAACTCTGGCCAATTAAAGAGCATGTCTAAGTGCCGAACCCTTCCTCATTTACAACATCATCCGCACACACATACCGCACAACAGAGCGACGCAGGGGCGGATGAAGCAGCAAGGCTGGAAAAATGGCAAAAACTCTTGCAGTGAACTTTTCTATCCCCAATACAAAAAAGCAATTAGGCAGAACCTATTCCTGCTCATAATTCAGAGCTCGGCCTGGGGGAGGAGGAGAAAAAGTGTGGATCTGGTAGCCAACAGTGAATTATGGAATGAGACGCTTTTCTGCATTGCTCAACCCATCTGCCAACCCTCTACTTTATTCAAGACCCTTTATTTCTTGCTTTTTTCCCTTTTGTTTTAACTCTCATTTCTCCCCAAGTCTCATATTTTTCACGTGGCACTTCTTAGAAATACACAAATTTTGACCTGAGTGTGGGAAGTCTAAAAATAGGAACTGCATGTTTTTTTTCCTTTTTTTCTTTCAGCAGAAAGAAATGCAGATGAAAAGTGCACAAAGCATAAATGTAAAGTTAGATAAATGCTGCCGCAAAAGATACACTTAATTCGAGCTGTATGCTTGTGTAAATGTTAAAGGAATGTTCAAGGTTCATAAGTTAACATGTATTGATTGTTTACCACAGGCAATAATTGACTTGTGCCTACAGAAAATAAAAGTGTTTACAGAAATGCACAACGAACACTTGTGAAGTTAAAATGTTTGTTCACTATGCTTATATTAATTCTGCATATATTGTTTCTGGGTGTGCATTTTTCTTAATGTAAACAAGACTTTGCAAATAATTAGCGATTCTCCTGTTATTTCAATCCAACCTAAGTGACTGACTGGTCAGACTGATCTTATGAGCTCACTACAATAAATGTCATCAACTCTCTAGTCAATACACACTAAAAAGGGCCTAAACACGTTCACAAACACAGCTGCAAATATTATGACTTTTGTTTTAAATGAATATCTATCTTTGACCATGACACAGAAATTCTCACATTAGATGTTTGGGGAAGGCGATGACACTTTTCAGATTGTGTTGGTCAATCTGGATCTCGGTCCGCTAATCTGTGCATTTCACAGCCAAAGCTGCTGTGCACCTTTGCTGGCTGCCTGTCAGCACAGTCCGAGCTGGAGGCTTTGCCAAAGTTCAGCAGCCAAGCAGGCAGACCTTAGCCCTTCACAGGATTATCTGACACCACACTTACTGCAGCTCAGAGAACAGCTGCTGTACTGCAGCTTCATGGGTTTAAACACACACAGAAGAAAAGTTGTTGTTCTTGTATTTGAATGTAGAACTTTTTGACTGCCAATTGAAAGAATAGTGGCCAAATGGCACCAGTGCATTTGTACAGGAACAGTCCTCAAATCAGAGAGACAGTGGAAGAGTAGGTACCAGCAGCTGAACTGGAGTGCATTGTGCACACTTCTAAGTAGACTAGAAATCTAACTAGAAATGCTTTTGTGAAAATTTAGTGTATATACCACACCAATATATATATATATATATATATATACACACATATACATAAAAATCTGTCTATATATACACATTCAGTACATCAACAGAGTAACAGAGTAAATTAAGCAAATTCTAAGCAAAGGATGGCTACAAACTAATAATACCTACAACAAACAAAATAATAAATAATACTAACAAAGAATGAGTCAGTGAACCAAGCACATTTTGTAATGTATATGTGCTACTGTGATTGTGTGCTGGACCGACTTCTGGTCCTCTTGCTCTCTCAGTGGAGCACAGTCCATGACCAGTGGCTGCCTGTGCCAAATGCGCACTCATGAGCACACACACCTACACACACCTCGCTTAATTAGGAGCTCTGGACCCAACACAATGGCAAACCCAGCAGGGACGACAAGGCCAGAGGCAAGCCCACAGGCTGACCTCTCCCTCCTCCTGTGTCAAACCTACACAGTTTTTCTCTTTTTCCAGTAAAAGAGGAATTTAGCTATGCTGATTTCTGACCGCTGTGCAGGCTTGGTATCAAAACAAGAATTTTTAAAGACGTCAGTTATCCAGAGCACAGACAAGGCAAGAAACAGGCATGTTGAGAAGGACGGCAGGTGGCAGGTGTGGAGATTTTCTGAGGGGTAAGATGACAGAGGCGGACAGATCTCTCTCCCTCAGGCATCTCTTCAGCAGTGGTCCACCCACAGGTCCTGAAGCCTCCCTCTCTCATTTGCTGTATGTGTTGGTGTATTTCTCTTTCAAGGGCAAAAACAAAGCATTTGAAAGTGCATGGCATTTCAATTATTTTCTACAGCTGCTTTATCCATATAGAAACAGTATGCTGGTGAAGAAGAGGTGATGGGAATGAAGGAAGAAACAGACATGCAGAAATTTGTGGATAGCAAAACAATGTGGTCAGTCATAAAACATTTCTTGCAGAATTAAGGCAAATGACAGCTATAAGGAAAGGTGGATTTATGACACAATAGTTTCATTAGTCTACCTAAAGCATCAAGGATCCAGACACCAAACTGAACAACAGCAGAATTGCCTTACTAATGATTTAAAGTGCGTTACTGGGCTAATAAGCTTTGACGCCAACCAAGCTTCCTGAAAACTCTGCATGGACTTTATATAGCGTGTATGTTTCATACAGATTACACAAAAGAACAAAAACATCATTACCGGAACATGAGAAGTGGATCAGTCGAGATCAACGTTGAGCTGTTTAATGTGGAGAGGTATAAAACCCAAAAGATTTTAACTGAGCATGTCATCTCCAATTGGCTGATTTTTAGGGACCTTTCAATTTAATCCTTTCTATCTGAACTTAAGGAAATAAATCTTTGCTTAGCGTTTGACAGGCCTTTAAACTTTAATCTGGGCTGTATTTTCAAATGCCATTTTATCTCAAAAGTAAATGGGAATACAGTCTACCGTGGCGAATCTGATTCTCTGTCATGATTGAAAAATATTGACACGTATCAACATTTATCCTCCATCTTCGCCAAATGAAGATGTTTTGCAAGTCTTAGTGGAACTGCCACTAATCCTGACTGACAACGAGACAAGTATTTCAAAACACACGTTCACGAGGTGGACGGCCATTGCCTAGCAACAGAGCCCCATGCAGCTGCTGTCGCTATAGACTTCAGCCCTAGCACAGCCAGGCCAAATAATTCAATATGTGAATAATTCAATGTTTAGATATAGAGTGAATAATGAGGCTGCTGCTGAAGTGAAAAACAAAAAACAGGTCTTGTGTGCTGCAGGTGCGAACTGATCACTGTATGAAAAACGAGCAGCCCCACCGCAGTACAAAACACACCCATTTACTCCGAACTGTAGCAATTGCAATCACATCCTATTATGTGTATATATAGCATGCATAGCACAGGTATGCATAGCACAGTTCTTCTGCCACACTCCTCATAGGAGTCCTCCGTCCTGCCTGTCGTAAAATTCAAGCACTTCTATTAAGAGACTATCCTGACACCATAAAGGAGCATTAATTTTATGTCATTCAATTACACAGGCATTAGTTCTGCTTAATGGATCTCTCTGATCTCACTTTACTCAGATATCAAGGCTACTGAAGACCAAGGGCTGGTCACTTCATCTCCTTGTTCTTCCCTGGCTTCCTCTAACTGTGGTGTAGGTATAAGCCACAGCGGGTGGCTCTGAAAGGTACTGCTGTTGGTTGAGCTGTGTAAAAGCTTCCTGCAGCTAAGAGCATGTCTTTCTCAGGGAAAAATAATGGCTTGTGTTAGGGACTGTTCATTTCTTCATTCTGTTCGATTCAGCTCCGAGGAGGTGGAGCTGTACTAGTCTAAATGCAGAGGTTCTTTCTCCAAAACAGTGGTTCTGCTAAATTTGCATATCTGCCCTGTCTGACAGATACAGTTAAGTTCAGTGATATCTGTGCTAATGGGCTGATGATTTGAGCCAGTGAAACAAGGGAGACTTGCAAATTATACAGTGCTGTAGGTCTCTAGGACCAGAATTATGGACCACTGATCTAAAGAGATTTTGTAAGTGTTGTCTCCTACAGACAAGCCAGGCATTACACCTATACTTTGTATAGAGGCAAGATGTAATGTAGCAGGTGCAGTGCACTGGCTCCATAATGACAAGCGAATAAGAAAGGAGGAAACTCTAAAATGTAAATTGAAAGTGGTAATACATTTAGTAGGTGCTTGCAGATCCAAAAGAGCTACTGTTTGTTCTTAAATCAATCAGCCAAAGAAATGAAACAGGCACGTAGGCTGTGTCTGCTGCCTTCTGCCTAGTGAGTCACTGAATTCACAGACAGTGCTTTGTGTATGAAGAAACAGGCAATAACCACAGTTCCTAGGCACCTGTCTTCAAAACAAATCTAAAATAAATTCAAGTGAAGTTTAAATGTAAAAATGCAAATATTTAGCACCCATAATGCTTGCTTTTGTTTGTGAATGTCTGACAGTGCCCTGCAGTGCTGTTAAAAGAGAGAGAGAGACAAAGAGAGAGAGAGAGACAAAGAGAGAGAGAGAGAGAGGGAGAGGTGAGGAATGACTGAAAGGCACACCAGAGCGGAGAGGTGATTAGAGCAGTTCAGAAAAAAGAGAGAGAGAAATAGAGCAAGAGAGAGTGTGATAATGTCTCTTAGGAGTTCTGCTAAACCAGAATACACCTGCTGGCTGTGTGCATCCAAGATGTGCATCCACCTGCAGCCTGACTACAGATATGAAGCTGGAGTCCATCACAACGCAACTCATTACTGAGCTCCACTACATCTAAACCGCTATGAAATAAGACCTGATTTAAAAAGTATTGAGTGGGCAGATAAAGATGTCCAAAAAATATGATCCAGCACTTCATAATTGTAACATCTGGATCAAGTCCACTCTAATCACCAGATAAGTGTTTTTGGCAGCTTTGGTGATGGGTGGGGAAGAGAACAGAGACGAGAGGTAGAGAGGCTACTGTCTCATCCGTGTTAAAAATCGCTGCAGACTCAAACAGATGACAAATGCATTTTCAGTGTGGCCCTCAGGCTGTTTAGCTGTGCTTTCCTGTGTTGATGTTATTTGAATTGACAAATGAAAATAAATTACATTTTCAACTGTGTCCTTTACATTAAAATTCATTAAGTCTGCAGGTCTTAACGGTTAGACGAAAGAGCAGAGAAGCACTCTGGCCTCGTGGAGAGGCACAGCCAATTACCATTTAAAAAATATACAGAAAGACAAAAATGAGCCAGTTTCTGTACTTCAGCAAACCCATGCGAGCCCTCTAAAATTGCTCCTATACATCTGTCCAAATATCTTTGCCATTTAAATCAACATATTATTTTTCTCTCACAAATTCTGGTGGGCATCCTGAGGCCATTGACGCAGAACGCTAATTAATTTTCAGCATAAGTTGGCAGGAATAGGGAGGGGAGAGGGACCATTAGCCCACGGCTTAGCGGTTGTCCTATCGAGTAGGTCATTTGCATGGTGGGGGGAAAGACTTTGATCTACAAAATCAAACTGACGGAAAATAGCAAAGAGAGAGACAGAGATTGAGAGAGGGGGAATGCAAAGGAACAGAGAAACACACTGTTAATGACCCTCTTGCGTACTGATGGCTTGCTGGCTGGGGAGAAGTCCTTCGAATGCTCCAGTGAGACTCCAGCCCTTAGTGATGGGAATATAAGTTTGTTTTCTTTCTCAACACACAAATACAGACACATGTATGCAAACACACGCACACATTAGGTCATCATACTTGTTTTTGTGGATCTGCACTTCAAATTTTATGTACACACACACACACACATTTCTACCACTGTGGGGACCACATGTTCCCACGAGGATGGTAAAAGTCACACACACCTTCATTGTGGGGACAAGCCAGCGGTCCCCACAAGGGAAACGGACTATAAAACATACTAAATTATGCTTTTTTTAGTCAGGGAAACTGACCTTGAAACATGCTAAATTATCCTTTTTTAAATGTAAAAAACCAGAAAGTTTCAGTGAGGGTTGGGTTTAGGGTTAGGGGATAGAATATACAGTTTGTACAGTTTAAAAGTCATTATGTCTATGGAAAGTCCCCATAAGGCATAAAAACAAGTGTGCACGCACACACACATACACACACACTCTCTCTCTCTCTTCTGTTCTGCGCTCGTTTATCACCATAATGCATCTTTATGTTAATGAGCTTTGCCTAGTGTCTGTGTCTCTCTCTAAGACATACAGCAATGTTAATTGTATTACAGCAAGCAGAAAGAGACTAATAAAACATGCATAAATTGAAACAATGCCTCTTAAAGTCAAAATGAATTTTAATTTGTTCTGCTTTCATGTCATGTTTTTAAAATGTATGAGGAACACATTTCATCAGTAAATCCTCAACAAACATTACACGTTTACCATCAGTATGTTATGTATGTTTGAAATATTAGAAATAGAACGCTGCATTTTTTCCCTGAGATGCTGGACAAGTTCCAGAGAACCGAATTGTGTCCAGATGTTTAAGAAAGTAAACAATATTCTCAGCCAGACACTTGAAAATCAGAGGTGAAGAAGCATCCAGATCGCTATCTAAATAATCTCAGGAACAAACACTGCTCTGAGGCCAGAGATCATCTCTCACTGTTGAGGGACCCATGCTTGTTAATCACAGCACCAGTACAGATTGCTCAACTGATAAATGCTTACACAACTTCTTCACGCAGCTTGCGATCCTACAGCTTTTATTAATTACATCAAAGGGACAAGCTTTGAATTGAAGGAAAAGCTAAACGATTCTAATCCACGTGTGAGAATATGAGATCCTACTGTTGTCGCTGTGTGTCATCAGCACGCCCAAATGAACCAAACTCAATATGAAGACAAACAAAACCAGCTCTCTTCTGAGCGTAAAGTTCCTTTTTCAACTCTATGTGACAAATAAAGTGATTTTATTGGCATGTCAAATAGAAGACCGAGCTTTTCTGCCACTCTTTATTTTGTCAATTACGACCAATACAGAACGAGGACCAGAGCATGACACTGAAGTGAAGTGGAACAGGATGGGAGAGCAAAAAGTATGTGTAGGTGTTAAACCAGGTATACGACCTGTAATCTGATGATAAAAAGAAGGCTGAAAAGGGTGCTTGCTTGTATGTTCTAAGACATCTGTTCTTTTTCTCTGAATCAGACCAAGAACAAATTCAATAGGCAACGAGCATTTAGGGGAAAACAAAGCAGGATAAAACAAAGTAGGTGGAAGATGACAGGCCAGTGACAGGAGAGAGAATGCACATTTTGTTCTCTTGAGACCACTGTAGGCATGCCTGTGTGCTAAGGCGCATTGGGTCTCAATCATTTAACAATTGCAAGCAAATGTTCTTATGTATGCAGAAAAGGTTCTCACAATTAATATCAGCTGGATTCACAACAGTTGACGAATCTGGTTTATTTTAAATGAGGGACCACTTAACCACAGTTTGTAATTGGTATTCCCACGCCATCTGCATTTAAGTATTTTCTGCACACTCTGAGGAAAACCAAGTGTGCCGTTCTCATATAGAGATATAGATATGGATGGCTAGATTAAATAGAAAGACATATATAGAGAATTTGTATGCATAACCACTTATACACAGATTGTGAATGAGACCTATTGTTAAAAACCCATAGTGAATACATCTTAACTGTTTGACAGCCTCCCAACAAAACCTGCTCTGTGTATGTAGCTTTAAGTGAGAGTGAAAGATCAGTGTAGCGCAAAAGGCCTAAAAGAACGTTTCAAATTGCTCTGAAGTTTGACAATCTATGTACATGCAAGGCTTTGTGTTTCCTTGTCCACGGTTACTTTCTCAGAAAGTGACACAGAATAGCACAAAACAGTCCCCAAATCTCTAAGTGTACAGTGAAGGATGTGGATGTGTGTGTCAGATGTACAGAGGACTGTCACAAATAGAAAGGCGTACAGAAACTTCATCTCATTCAGAGCTCCTGTGCATCACTGTCAGCATGTGGGCCAGACTCATGTACTCTCACAGTGATGGGCCAAAGCCTGACATCTTCACAGAAACATCACTGCTCCAACACTAAGCCAAGGTTATACAAAACCTGAGCTGCTTTAGCTAAAGGTGGTTCTACAGTCTGAAAGTCTCTTCTGAAACTATTTTCCTTTTTAGCCAATGTCATCAAGTCCTCTTATTCCTCTTAACTCCTCCCTTTCAACCAGTCATATAGACATCAATGTCCCAATCCACTCAGTTCCTGATGGATAACATCAAGCCCTGGCCCTTTACTTGTCAAATAAAGATCGTACTTGATTGATTCAGTTAGTGGCAAACAATGTTTGGAATTCTGTAATGATGAATTATACTGACACACTTTGTGTTTGCACAGCACTGTGCATTATGGTTACATTATTGTAGTATATTGGGTTGTTAATGTTGTGGTAAGTCTATGGTTCAGAGAGCAAGGCATAATAAAATGCTACTGGGAGTTCTGCAAGCCAATCAAAAACACACCTGCCTAGTGTACAACCATACAGACACACATCTTGAAAGTATAACAACTTTTAATACTACTGGTTATGATTTATTAATTTAACAATTGCTATGGTTTACAATGTTGTAATCTGAACATCTTTCCATTTCCAATTACATTTATGCATTTGGCAGACACTTTTATCCAAAGCGACTTACATGGCATTCTACTATACATTGTTTCCAAGTATGTGCAATCCCTGGGATCGAACCCATCGAACCCACTTATTCAGTCTTGTTGGGGAGGGGACAACAGAAGATAAAAATAGCATCTACACCTTCATCTGCCAATGACATTTCTTTATCTGATAGTATGTGACAGAGAGAGAGCAGCAAGACAGAGACAGATAGACAGAGAAAGAGAGGGTGGGGAGATACTAAATCTGACAGTACATCATGAAGGCGTAAAAAACTTGGGAGGGGGAGTGAAAAAGGCCTGATGCTGTGGTTTAAAGCTGAAAAAGATGTAAAGATTCAATACGCCACTAATATAAAAGCTGAACATGTTTTAACCCAATGGAGCTTAAAGCATTTAGATTGTTGCAATTTTTTCTCTTCTGCTGAGGACTATTTATGGCTTATTTAAAAGAGGTGTGAAGCTCTCATTTCAATTTTAAATTATTTTGACTTTGAAATGTCTCTGGTTGGATGTGAAAACTCTCACCCACCCACTCACTCAAAAACACTCATCAACAGACTCTATCACCTCAGAAACCATGACAACCTTTGCTCACAAAATGGGCTGAAGGCCGTTTTTAAAGCATTTGGGAAAAAAACGGGCATAATATTATTCACATCTGAATTTATCACTCTTTTCTTAATGGAACAATGTCAATCTGTTCGACAGATATCATCGTGCTGTTCCTGACCTCACACAAATGCATATCATAAAGTGCAAAATTGTGTATTTGTCCATAAAATATTTTTGTCCCCCTAGTTATTTTATTTATTTATTTTTTCACATTGTACCTGTAAATTGTAATACGTATATCGTATATACGTATATATTTCATATTGTTTTTCTAATGCAATGACATTTAGACATTTTTAAGCTAAGATTTAAGTATCCAAAAATGTCCAGATACTTTCTGTCCAGATACTGGGCCACTGCAGAATTATTCTGCATAGATCTGGGGGTATGACATAACGTTTATCACCTTTGAAATCTTTATCACAAAATCACAAGGAAATAAACTTTTATGGGATTTCACAAAGAATGAAAAAGACATAACAGGAAAGAACAAAAAACAAAACAAAAATAAGCGAAAAAGGCGACCAATAAGTGCTGCCTTCCGAATGTAAGAGCAGAAGGTTAGATAAACAACAGCATTCTCAGAGTTCAAACAGACCAAGGATAAGAGAAAGATTGGTTGGCTCTGGTTGGTCTCCTTAACGAGAGTTCAGCTCTCAGCCAATGGCGTCTTCAGGCAGATTCAAGCACAGATTGGTGCGAGATAAGGAAGTGGCCATCTGTGAGGAGAGAAGGTTTTAACACCCAGCTCCTGGCTGATGAGAATCAAATCACTGTGCTATGCATCAGAGCTATTCGGGGTGATGGTAATGACAGTTTGGATTTGATCAAACTCTGGTGCATTTCAGGGTCTCTGGAAGCATGTTGCCTAGTTACTAACATGGTGCTTATCATGAGGCTGGCTGTGGGGTGATTAGAGGAGCCTATCGCTGCAATAAAGCCTTCTGACACTGACCCAACAAGGGGAAAGGTTAAGCCTCCTCTGTATTAAGCATGAAGACCTAAGACAAAAGACTAATAAAAAAGCAAATCAAAGATCTAGATGTATGTATGTGGATAAATTCCTCATTGTTGGAACCAAGAATATTGGATTCTACATGTACGTACACAAATCTGCTGCCCTTCAGCAAGACCATAGATCTATTTGGTTTTTAAATACATCTGGAGCCTCTCTCAGAATCACTTTGAGGCTAGCAAGTATCTTATCTCAATCAGAGAGCTGTTAATCCATTCATGCCCTTCCCGCTGTTCTCTCTGGCCTGCCTGTCCTTACTCAGGTCAGTTGAGATCGAAGACAGGCAACAAGCTATTGGGTCTTCCTACATTTGCTCCTTTGTTAATGACAATTAGACGACCTCAAAGGTTCTGATCTATCCGATTTACTACTTATTCATTCTACACGGCCATTTACATACATGATCATACTAACAGACAGTCTTACGTATGATGTAAAAATGCTGTTTTAAGCTGTTTACAGGGGACATGTTATGTTATGATGTAACTATGCGTCAACATTCACAATGCAACATTATTTTCCCAGTCCACCCATACAGCTGTAAAACTGGGTCATTAAGTCACAACCATGAGCATATGATATATGAGGGTGCAACGTGTACTTGCGTTGCATTATGACAATGCGCGTGTCATCCAGCTGCATGTCTACTATAGAAAGTTTGTGTTCATGTTTTGGACCTAAGGGTCATATAGACATGTAAATCCAGGCTTTTTTGTTGCAAACATTGAATAATTTTATAAGCGAAACTTGTGGAAAGAAATAAAATGCAACAAAAGTCCATAAAGTTACTTGTCTCACTTCTTTTTCAAGATCACACAAAAAAATCCTCCTACTGAAACTTCAAATTCTTACAAGGAATAAAGGGAGAGGGAAGGAGCGCGGCAGTGCTTAGAAAAGCTGCTACTGTGATAGTATCAAAAAGGTTCTTTTTGGATTAAAGGAAAAATAATCAAGGTTAAATTTCAGTCCTGGTTTGGAAAAGTACAAAGTTTCCTGCTAAAAATGAGACCGCTTTAGTGATTGACACTTTAATACAGAAGCCACTGTTGTATAGAGCTTGTGGGTAATAATGCTCTACATTCATGTAATAACTTTGGAAAATTACAAAACTGTGATTTTTTTTAGAGCAGGTTTAATGGTGGGTGCTTTTTAGTTGAGCAAATTTGTAATACACTTATTAGTGCTGTAAATTTAATGGGCTAAATTTTTGTGTGCTTAATTAAAAAAATTAATGCGATTAATCATGCCCCTAAAGTAAATCCCCTATTAAAAAATGTTGCCACCATCAGCACAGGTCACAGTCAGTGGACTCACAAAACCAAATGTGCCTTGCCAGACCACACAGCATAGAATAATAATAATATTAATACGGAACCACTCACACAGGACGCTTTCTCGCATTGAAAACAGCTGGAGGAAGTGCAGACGGAATATAAAAACAGTCCTGAATGTGCGAAGGGAACTCCCCCTCAGACAAACTCCCAAAATATAAATCGGATTACAGTTGACTGTAAGCCAATGATAGGCTTATTTTCAATCATGTGGAAATAAAACAATATATCTATGTCATCAATATATTATATATCTATTTGGTCTTTTTGTCTGCGGCAATAATGTAATATCTTTGAATTACGTTCATTTATTCAGATAATTATTCCACTCTGCGACTCAAGATGAGGTCATGACTCTGTTTAACCAATTCGCATGACAATAAAATTTAATTTGCTTTAATATCCGTCACCTCACCGTATCAGGTCAGCAACAAGTGTGAAACAAGCGACTGGTCTAGAGGCAGAGAGGCAGGGCACACATACAGCAGCAGCTAAAAAACAGACTTGTATTATAAGATGTGTTCTTTGTATACTCAACAATGTGGGCAATAATTATTTACATTTACGCATTTAGCAGATGCGACTTACAGTGTATTTAAGTTATACATTTTATCTTTATGTGTTCACTGGAATCAAACCCACAACCTTTGTGCTGCTAACCCAATGCTCTACCAAATAAGCTATTGGAACACTCGCTTGCTAGAGCATTAAACTTAAAGAAATACCTTAACCTTTAAAAATGATAGAATATGATTAATATAGCTTCATCCATAACACTAATAATTCTTTTGTTTAATTAAGAGACAGTACAAGGAAGAAGAGCTTCTTCACAGAAAAAATGGGAGAAATCACAGCACTCAATGTAATGATTGGAAGATTGGAAGTCCTGCATTTAAGATAAAAGATCCAGTCGTTTCTTTTTGTATAGAGACATTGTTTGTTTGTGGTACTCTAGAATGTGCATGCAAATTTGCTGAACCAGCCTGAAAAAACATTTTCTGTGTGGTCTAAAAAGAGTTAAAAAGAAAACATTATACCATTGGTGTCAGATTGTATTGCTGATCATACATAATTATTGAAACAATTCTTAACAAACTCCAGTTTCAATCGAACAGATTGAACTTTTCGGCATGCCCACACTGTTCACACATGCAAACACAGACATTAGACATAATGGCATTAAAATATTTTTTGTTTGCATGCCGATTTCACAAAGAACTTTGTGTCTAAGACTTGATTTCTGGACAAGGTACTGTTATCATGTTGGTATGATAAATGCAGTTTACTGTTGGAAAAACAATTGGTCTGAGTTAAAGTATCCATCACAAGGTGATGTGCATATCTGTCATCTGCTGTAAAAATGTTAAACTGATATACACTTTTTGTTATCCATTTAAACCCACAATTTGCTAACCTCTCTGTGTAGCCTTTTGCAATATCAAACTGAGATAGTTTTTGTTATCCACTTAAACCCACCGTTTGGTAACCTTTCTGAGTAGCCTTTTGCATTATGAAACATGTTAACACATTTAGCTAGAATAATCAGTTTTTACCCTGTTTTCACCTTCACTGCAGACCTTTAGAAGCTCGAACTTATTAACTTGTTACTTTTAACCAATGATTTCTTACTAAAACAATCACTACTTCGGCTTTTATTTAAACCATTTTTTTAAACATCAATACAACAACAGTACTTGAGCACATATTTTGTTTGCTCCATCCACCTCTGCTGCTGACTCACCTGGCACTCGCGTTACGGAGGATGACAAGAGCATCAGGAAAGCCATCTAAATTGTAGTCTCCCAAGTGTAGGGTAATAGGACTGTGCAGCTCTCCCGCAGCTGGACTGTCTGGAGGGGGTACAAAGCCCCAAACAGACTCCTTCCTCTGGAAGTCTGTCAGTACCGGCACCCACTGAAATTACATAGAAAGACTTTTGAGTTAGATGAAGTTACTGCTAGTGTAACAGAATCTTCAATGATTTACTGAAGTTAAATATTCATATAATTCATACAACTTTCAAAAACCACTCCAGAAGCCCTTCTAAATTTAAAGTACAGCTACATACTGGGTGAAAGAAAAACATTTACAGTAGCTGGAAAAATTAAAGGCACCCACATATTCATATAACAAAGTGTGAAAAACAGTACAGCAGGGTGCAAACGGTAGTGGGTGCTTTGTGAAGATCAACTCAACAAAAGTCAACAAAAATTGAAGCAGCACCAGGCAGAACATTATGTCAAGCATTAAGCCTCTCCCTCTCTCTCGTTTTGAGTTCAGCCATTTGTACTCATGTGGAGAAACACAGGCAGATGCCACAGGCTCAAAATGCTCATAAATGTAAAACAGAGAGCCAGGTGCATCTCTGCATGTTTGCAACCACAGGGATAGAGGTACAGAGGGAGGGTGAGATAGACAGAGAATGGTTAAAAACAGACTGCTAATATAGTTTTCTCCTAAACCTCAGTATAGAACCACACTCAATAATACTGAAGATGACAATGGTACAGAAAAAGGCCGAACTGTGTCCACGTATGTGTAATAATTGAAACAGTAAACATCTACAGGTAAGAGTTAATAAAGCAAGAAGTAAAAAGTCTGCTGAAATGAAACAGTCAAATCAAAGCCGTGGTGTTCACTGTAGGAATATCTGCCTCATTATGAGCAAAAGTGAGAGCCCTGCAATGTTTGTTTATTTGCAGCGGAATATCCTGCAGTTTATATAAAGTTGAAACTGTTCAGGACATAATAGAGAACAGGAAAAGACATAATGATAATCTTCAAACAATTAAAGTCATAACTACCCTTTAATATAGACATAACAATAACAAATCTTTAAACAGAGACATAACAACGCTTTCTATAATGAAAATCTAGAGGTTTATTCAACACAAATGACAAGCTGATGTCCTTGTATAGTGTCATTTTTATAGTGTAATCATTTACAGAGAGACGGGCAACTACCGCTATTAACTAACTAGCAATTTGTGAATAAAATAATGTTAGGGTTATTCGGTTAAATGTCAAGGGTATTTGCATTGTCAGCTACAGCTAATGAAGGCACTCATAAGGGTG
Source organism: Botia almorhae (assembly GCA_036877575.1). Classification (NCBI taxonomy): domain Eukaryota; kingdom Metazoa; phylum Chordata; class Actinopteri; order Cypriniformes; family Botiidae; genus Botia; species Botia almorhae. Next base: position 30,141 of record JAZGTJ010001341.1, on the reverse strand, counting down.
TAGAAACATCTTCAGATAATAAAGAACAAGGTCCAGTTTTAAACAAATGAATTATTCGTAACATTCTGGTTATGACCTGAATGAATGACAACCTTAATAGACATATCTTCTGGGTTTAATGACATGTATGATGTATTTCTCTCTCCCTCTCTCTCTCTTAATGAATATTTACAGGTGTCTCAGTCCACCAAAGATTATCCCATAGGATTGTTGAGCCAGACCTCCACCCCCACCACAGGTATTAAGTAAGCAGTTCTGACTGATGAGGTGTTTAAAACAGGTTATGACAGCTTATGGCCACACTTTCTGATTGGTTTAATCATAACTAAGTGGAAAAACTGACAGGGTTTTAAATTGGATATGCTTGGAAAATCATTTTTAAACTTGAATCATTATGGTGGAACACCACAATGGCATTCAAATAAAACAAACGATCCTTCTGAAGGACACTGTGTCTATGTTGGCACATTTAATTCATATATAATAAAATGGATGGTTGTTCGTATTAATAAACATGGATTCTGTGCAAATCCTTCTCTCCAGTTCCTCAACTGAGAACTAAACTTCACATACACAAATAAAACCATCTAAAAAAAAGCGCCACTCACACAGAACGGTCTTAACTCCCAGCTCAATCCCTCTAAACTGGTGGCTCTTTTCATTTTAAACAGTAATGATTATACAAACAGTCACTGCCTTGTGGCCATCTACAATCAGCTTTTATCACTATAGGTCTGCATGTGTAAATTGACTTGTATCAGTGCTGACTGCCGGTTAATGCTAAGTTGTATTGATTCATTGGACAGGGTAGATGAAAATCACAAGGCTGTGGGCTGACATTGTGGCAAACACAAAAACACACAAACACACACACAAACACCCTCCCCCCCACACACATGCACAGACTTGAGATCCTTAGTACTCTTAATCAAACCACACACTGCTAACCCAATCCTGCTAACCCAATAATACAGTTAAGCTTAAAAGGTAAAGAGAAGGAACGGAGAGGCAAAGTAAGAGTAAACAAAAATTATAGATAAAAAACAAACACAGAAGACAAAGGCAAAATGGAGAAAGTGAAGGTGATGAAATTTAGATACTGTTTCCTATGCAAGACAGAGCTACTTGCATGTTCTAAACCTGGCTTGCATGCGGTAAGCCTGAATATGTGTGGGCCTGATCTACATTGACCACATGCTTCCAAAGTTTAAAAATAACCTGAACCAACTGCCTTGGAGAATAGGTATTGGCTGCTTTAGCTGATGGCCAATGAAGACTATTGGCTGCAAATCAGACTGGCAATGATAACCTGTACCATTCCATAAAGAGCCTAATACACATCATCATGCTACATGTGTTTGTCCATCCAGGCAAAAGATTCCCTGGATTCTTGATTTTAATGGTGATGGAAGAAGGATGCAGGCAGGGCCATGGAAAGAGCGAGTGATGCAATGTACAATGCGAAGACACGGCAAGACACACTAAGGAGAATTCACACAGGGACAAACCAAATGAATGATAAGTGATGACTGGCAAATGAGCTATTTATCAGTAGCCTTCAGAGAAATCTGAACAGATTTTTATGTCAATAGTTCAAGTACAGCCAACAGACACAGTCAAGTTAGCCGACCCCAAAATTTAAATTCGCCATTTACTCACCTTCATGGTTTAACAAACCTGTATGACTTTCTTTATGCACATTAACACAAAGGAAATATTTTAAAGAATATTAAAGCTGCTCCTTTATTTTTTTACAATGAAAGTAAATGGGGACAGAGACTGTCAACATCCTGCCTATTCTGTTCAATGGTGAAAAGGTGAAAATCATACAGGTTTGGAACAACATAAGTGTGAGATCCTGTTGATAGAGTTTTCAGTTTTGGGTAACCTTTTCGTTTAAGGCACCATACAACGATATTCAGCTCCAACACCTGCTTTAGTCAGAGCTGCACTTTGTAACAGGTCGTGGAGTTTTGGAGCTATTCCTTCGGCAGGTGTTGAATGTCCGTTGTACATGTGTGAGAGTACTTGCTCAGTGCTCAGTGTTAAAAAGGATGTGAGAGCTCATCTGAGAATCAGTCAGCCCTTTCTAACAGAGACTCCACACATTTATCATCCTATCTACCTGACAGTTCATCAAGGCCAACCAGGTGAACATGTGGTATGACTCATACAAAGGATTCTTTCTACACATTTAAGACAAGACCGCTGTGAGCAGTATGTGTATGTGCGTGTGATGTGTGATGGATGAGAGAAAAGAAAGACTGTAACTGAGAGGAAAAGGGGGAATGGGTAATTTGTAGTTTAGATGAGGGTAGGGCGTGTTGCTGAAAAGAGAGAGAACAACTCTCAGCTGCAATTTGCCTCTCATCGAGCAATCCACCGATCCACTGATTAACCCAATCAACCTGGAACACACACTCATACACACACACACACATACACACACACACACACACACACACACACACTCATACACACACACACACTCTTAAACACACTCAAACACACACTCAAACACACACTCAAACACACACTCAAACACACACTCAAACACACACACCTTAGCCCAATCAAACACACCTTAGCCCAATCAAACAGAAATTAAATGGAAGCTAATCAGTGTCATCCAGGATAATGAGACTCTCTGTAATTAACCAACCACCAGAGCAAATGCACTAATTTCTTATTTGACTTCTTTCTTTGGTATGTTTATTAGCAAAAAGGGGGGAGCGGCTGTGATAGACCTTCAAAAATGCTACCAGAACACAACGGGTGTCTTGACACTAAGGATGATGGGATATCTTAGCAGCAGCGATTACTTTGGCGTTAAAGGTTTTTATTTTGCTCGTTCATGACACGCATGACAGTCTGTCATGTTATGAGCCACTTACATCATTCGAAGTGCTTTATTTGTGCAAAAGACAGCACGAGGCCAAGGAAACACAAGGCCTCCTCCATGAAACCAAACAGCTGAAATGTCAGCAAATTATACCGCGGTTGCCAAAGTGAAAGAGGGAGGGACAATGATTGCTTTAATGGAGAAAGCCACGATGGCCTTTCCTTAGCAAAAGTAATGGGACATCTTAGATAGAGATGCCGCTGTGCACAGAATATAAATGGGTCATTTTATTCCCTTCCTCATATCAGGCGGGGAGACATCATCACGTTTGCATTGCCAAGATTCCGTCCCTGTGGCTTTGTTTACTAAAGCGCATAAAGTCCCTGTGTTAGCTGAGCTATGCTCTCCTTCACTCCCACAGCCCAGATGCGATGCTTCATTAGGCCAAGAAATTAAATTTCAGCTCGCCGGCAGGAAGACACAAGACGAGATGCATTTACATCAATAGTGCCACTGATAGATGATATGAAAGTAAAACATCTAATGAACTGCCAGCTTTATGATGTGCCGGAAAAATAGTAAAAACTTTCATCGCTCATCGCATTACGGGGAACACATGCCATTCCACCGCGCAAGAGAAACAGTCTGACAACAGATGGCCTCTTCATTAGCCTCCCTAAAGGAGAGAAGCACAATTAGTAATAAAATGTGCTACAGGGATCAGGAAACCGGCTTGTCCAAACAGAGGTGTCGATGATGGGAAGGTTACATACTGTTATTATGACATACACTGTTTACATCTGAAACAAAACAAACACGAGGACACAGTAGATTGTGTGCAGCGCAGAAAGAAAGTGGTGGGAGATCTGAGTTGCTTGATTCTGCCTTGAGCGATAAGTGATTTTTGTTTTTTTGAAAGACGGAGCATCTGTGTTCCAAGATTGTCCGGATATCACACTATCACAAGAAAAACACGTTAGCAGCCCACAATACAACTGCATGTCACCATGTGTTAAACACAGTGTTGACATACTGTCATCTGTCAGAATGCAAAAAAAAAATAAGATTTGGTAAGATGTTACTGCAAAGCCAGCAATCGGAAATCCAATATACTGAAAATAATGACAGACTGGTGATCAATGTGTGGATGTCACACATGACCAAAGATCTGAGAAATCACATAAACACAGGAATGCATCACCTGCAAGTGTATGGAACAGTGCAAATATGATTGCAATTAATGCATAGGATTACATTGGAATGGTAGCTGTGCAAATTCTGCTGCGGGGAAAAAACCTGGAGCTGGAAGCGGAATGGAGTTGAAGTGAAATGATTACAGACTCATTTTAAACGGGAGGGAATATAGCTCCACTTCACTCCACTCACATAATGCGGGACACAATGTCTGTAAGTGCGTACAGACCTGCAGGCAGTAATTAATTTGTAAATTATGAGGGCCCAGAACAAGGACTGGTGGCAAACCCAGCAGGTTGCAGGGGATCACAGAACATAAAAGACTCCCGAGTGTGTTTATCAACCAACTGACAATAGGAACACAAACTATGAGAATCTGAACCATTAAACCTTTAGCACACAAACTAAGGTATTATAATAATAAAAACAATGCTGTCAATGACCTGTAAAATGCAGCTGTGTAGTTTTGTGTGTAGTCTATTTACTTAACACACAAACATTCATATTCAATGTACAGATACTAAAATAATCCAAATAAACCGAAAATCATGTTTACACATTCATTTACACTAATGAAATGTTTTTTGAAATAGCAATGAAATTGCAAACTGTTTTTTTAATAGGAACTAATAAAATAGCAAACTGTGTGGGACCGGTTATGCACAGGTCTTAACTAAAATGTTTTTCATATGTGGTATGAGAATCCATTAAATTAGGTGCCAGATTCTGGAGGCGGCAGATCTGGATCTGGCTTGTCCCGGCACATATTCAGCCCAGTCTGCAAGGCCCGTTCACAGACAAAATAAAGACGAATGACAAAAGATGTTACTTGACAGACCGGCAGTGGTGGGAGTGAATGTTAAACCACAGAACATTAGCAGGGGGAAGAGAAGCTTAAGGAAATAGCTAATGAGCTAATGCCAGCATAGAATCTATGCCCTTAGAGGAAAGCTCTGCGAATTCATTTTATACCACATTATCACAATAAACACAGAAGAACGTGACAAACATTTAATAGAAACTGTCAAAGGTTAAAATAAAGGTCAATGAAATATCGCACTGCATTAGGATTTGTTTCATGTTGCCTCTGGAGTCTTAAAGCAGAAGGAAGATGAAAGGCTTCTGTCATCTGTATGCAATAATATCATGAGTAATGCTAACAGTTGATGACGCTTCACGATCAGAAAAATGTTACAATGACAAAACAAATATTCAAAACATTCTCCACGTTGAAATTCTCCACGTTGAATCGAAAAGTGTGCTTCAAAAAGTGTACACATCGTTTCTCAGTATAATAAAAAAACAAAAAAACACTGCTCTGCTTGTTCAGGGATCCACACCAGACTTACACAACAGGTGTTGTTTTTGTAATTCCTTTTAATGACGCTAACAGCACATAAATTATGCACCTTTTTATTAACATTTGCTTTCAGCATTCAGTGCTTTTAGCTATCATTATAAGTGTAGTCCTCTCAGCTCCATTTAACACATTTTACCATACTTAAACACGCAAGCTATTCCCTCTCAATCATTTCAGAAAATGTAAAAAAATGTATTCAGAGTCAGTGTGAGTCTACTAATGACGCAGAATGGCAGCGCACATGCTGAACAGGTGGTCTTGTGACACTAGAGGAGAGGGATGGCATAAGTGCTGCCTGACTGAGAAAAGCCGAAGGCCTTGTTTCCTGGCACCTGCTGCAATGGTGCCGTTAACACTGTTAAGAGCCCCTTGTGGAGTAAGATGGCCAATCTAACCTTTTCAGAGAGCAATGATGGCTCAATGTCTGGAAAAATATCTTGGAAAAGTTGCACCCTTGAGCTTTGCCCACATCAGAAAATCTATGGCCTGCTTTTAATAATCTGAGATGCCAAGATTTACAAAAACAGGCAGATGGATTTATAGACAGGCATTTGTCAAGGTGAAGTTACGTTGACACTTCCAGCGATCAATACTGTTTAACAAACTGCTTGAAGACAAACGCTGTAGTTCATTTCAGACTCAAGAGATACATAGACAATGAGATGAGTAACACTCAAACACACAAACAGACACACGGGTGCTGACAGTACTGTGAAAGTGGCAGATTGCTCATGGTGCGAGCTGTGAGAATGAGGCTCTGCAAATATTATTTATACTCCTGTGAGAAAAAACAAACAAAACAAATGGTCTGACACGCTCAGCTGATGCTGCCAAGCTGGGAACAAAGTTGCTATTACAGAGTACATGAAAATGAAATGAGTAAGTGTGAGACGCCCCTGGCTGACTGAGACAGAGAAGGACAGCAGCTCGACCTATGAGGGACGCCCATCCCTCCCTCCCTGTTTCACTACCTCACAACTTAAGATTCAATACACATGTACAGCGATGCTCACTTCCACCACCTCGATCTATTGCCTCTCTCTCCATCATTTCCTTCCCATCTCTCTTTCTCTGTGTTTTATGGATGGTACTCTTTGCTGCATTGCAGCTTAAGGGATAGTTTAATTCCATAGTGATTCCAGTCTTTAGTCTCTCATTCTTTCTGAGGTCTGCAACTATGTTTACAACCAGGCACCAATTTAAATCTTAGAAGCTACAAACACTAAACTTGATATACTGTTGATGCACACCTCGCTTTATTATGTGCTACAAAAACCTTAGCAAATCGTAGCAAAGACGTTTGATTGCCACAATGTTTCATGGCCCAATAAAAACACAATGTGTTTCTGAGATTCTTTTGGGGGAATACTTTTGAGGATTTAATGAAAAATGTTCCAGATGCTTAAAAACATTGCTATGGGACATTTTAAAATGGAAAAAAATAAAGGTAAAATGTAATTTAGCTCTGACAATTCAAAAGGTTTAGGCTATTGGGTTAGGGTTGTCCTATGGTAAACATGATTGTTTTTAATTGGATAAGCTGCAATCACTAAGTGTTTTAGAAGGTTTAAGAATGTCCCTAATCTTTAATTGCTTCATTTAATGCTAAGTGTGTAAATTTCAAACATTTAAACACTGCAAAAAAATAAAAAATGCTTTAAAACATATTTCATGTCTGCCACTATTCACAAACAGATAGACCTTCTCCAAATTTGCATGACTGGTTGGGCCAACATGAGACAGCATTTACACTCAGGTGAAAATAACTTATAAAGGGCTTACTTAAAGTTCACCCTGCACACCAAACTGGGATTAAACTAATTACTTAAAATGAAAATAAATTACATACTTTATTAATTACTATCAACTTTAGTAACAACATAAGTCAATGGGAAGCCTCTATTTAGACAGCTGTACAAATGTGTGTGTGTGTGTGTGTGAGATGACACTTGCTATCCCTAATCACTCTAATGAGCACAATGTTACATGTGTTTACACTGTCAATATTAAGCAGATGAGCTGGAAAAGAAAACAGTGAATGAGCCCTTTCAGCAGACTGATGGAAACACTGATGAAGTGTGTGTGTGTGCGCACATGTGAAGATTTGTGCGATTAGCAGCCACACATCCACCCATGCACACTAACAGGCTTACAAACAGAAAGATCCCTGGGCCAATTAAATCATAGACTGCTGTTATTTGACTACAAAACAAGCGACACTTACAGTCCCTTTGTTCAATCTCTTCTTTTCTTTCTCTCTTGTCATTTCAATGCACTGTATGTGTTGCTATGCCTGTATTAGGCCTGTTCATTATTTAGAAATACAGAAAAAACACTGTCAGACCCACGTGGCTTGTCGTTTCCTTATTTCTAGAAAGAGTCTATGGAAAGAGAGGTGAGAAAGAGGTGCAGTGAGACAGGAAGTCCCATTGTGGACATGCAGATAGTGATGGACAGATAAGAAAATAATGAAAGCAAAATCTTCTTTTCTTTCATTGAATCTGATAGTGATGACTAACGCCTGTGGCAGGCGGACAAAAGCTGACACATGTTCTCCGCCTTTACATTCCCGCCCTTTTCCTGACTCCGTCCATCTTTGTTGCCTTTCTCTCCAGTCCCAAAGCCTTTGACAGGCAGACGGAGGCAGACATGTGGCTTGGGAGTTTGTGTGTGTGCATATGATAACCCCTCCCTTCCATTGTGAGACTGACATTCAGTTAAGAGAACAAGCTGTAAGCTTGAGTTGTATTAAATAAATATATGCCACTGTTATTATATGTGGTTATTATAATACATTTTATCTATCTGTCTGTGTGTCTGTCTATATGCATTTATTTCAAATCATGTGAGATGAATAGAAAAGCTGACAAATCACTTCCTCCAGGTATTATGTTCATTTGAACTATGGCCCAGCAGGCCAAATACAAACAGATGGATAGATGGAAGATGGACAGATGGAAAAATAAAATGGAGAAGTTTGACAGAGTTGTATCAGAGGCCCAGCGTACCTCAGTCCCTCCAGGCCTGGCCAGGTAAATGGCACTATTCCGACACGCGTCATCCAGACAGACAGGCAACAGGTGGTCCTGGGAGCCGTCACCATCTGAGGAAAAAGAGAAAGATGCATGAAGCACAGTGCTAGCAAAACCAAGGTCATGGGTTCAAATCCCAGAGGAATGCACACATTAAAAATATTGCTTAAATGCAAGTCATTTTGGATAAAAGCGCCTGGCAAGAAGAGAATGAGGTGGGTGAAAATAAAAAGAGGTCAATAGTATTCATATTCCTATTCTAATGAAAATTCCTGCATATGGAGATAACATCGTGTGATTTTGAGCAAGTGTAATGAAGTGTGCAGCAGCCCGGTGTGTAGCAGTTTGTCCTGGTGTCACAGCCCTGTGCCCGAGTGTTCATTCTCTTTTGTTTACTTTGCATGCTCAACACAAAGCACCCACTATTGGTAATGACCCTGGAAAGAAATGTAATTAATCAGAAAGAGCAACTAAAAGTGGACAGGGGAAGGCATAAAAGGCAAGTGAAAGAGAACTGCAGCGAGATACACAATGGAAGATGTTGATATTAGGTGACAACTGCATTTACATTCATAGTATCTGTCAAGAGACACATAATCATGTAGATCAGACCAACAGCATATTGAGAGACACAGAATAGAACACACACACACACCCCTTTGCTACCTATTTTGTTCCTGCATCTTTAAAGCAGAAACCCTCAAAATTGCTTGATGAACACAGTTTCCTTTCATGTGTTGAAGTAGTTTGAGCACATAAAGGGTATTTTTGTTTTACACAGCCAATAGGCTTTAGTTATGTCATAGCCATGTGCCAGGATTCGCTATTTGCTAGTGGCCAGTACTATAAAAGGGAGAGACATTGTGGAGAGCATTTAAATGCACAACGATATGTACAGTGCAGGATGAAATCCATATTACTGGTCAAATTGTAAAGGAAAAGGAAAGACATCGTAAATGTTAAAGGCATATATCTGCTATAGATAACAGAAGCATGCGGATAGCTTTACAGCTAACAGACAACGACAAACAGACACCAAACTCAAATTTTGATTTCATGAGTGCTTTAGCCTTAGCGGAAGGCAAACGACTGAATGTAACCGTGTATGTCTGTGAGAATCAAGGGGTGTGTAATAGCACTTTAGGGAGTGCTATGAACCTGTCACTTATTGCCACTAATGACTTCTACTTCCTGCTATACAGTACACATATTACACAAATATACACAAGTATTGTAGCACTAGAAGTGAAGCACGCAACAAAAGCACGACACACACACACACACACACACACACACACACACACAGTCATGATGACTGAAAGTTAAATGCCACATCACATTACATGTGACAGTTAAAACGTAAAGTGACAAAAAACTTTCTCTACATTCCTGCCAGATGAATGCGGCCTAGCGTAGAATATCATTCGGCTAATGAATAATGCATTTGGCTGTCACATGTAAAAAAAGAAAAGCGCAATTACCATCTTGATAAAGCAGATGGAAAATTTTGTCTAGCATATGTTGTGCATTCATAATGTCACGCCCGTGTCAAGACTGACTTCGTTTTGATGGTGCACACTCATGAATTATGTGGTTTGTACTGTAAATCTGCTGGCGGGTGTGACTCTGGCAGTTAGAAAGTGGTCACAGCTTCAATGAACATTCATTAATCCACTGCTTTTTAACTGTGCCAGAACAAGCTGGATCTGGAACTTCTGGAACATAATGTTATATCTAGTTATGTGTGTCTCTAAGGGTGCATGATGACACAGCCTCTAGTGTTCCTGTAGCTCGGTGGTAAAGCCTTGCCATAGCAGCGCAAAAGATTGTGGGCTCGATTCCCAGGGCACACGTGTACTGACAAAATGTATGACAAGTTTTGGATTACAGCGTCGCTCAAATGCATAAATATAAAGGTCAACAGGTGTGGTTATACTTTATACTTAAAATCAATATGTAAATAATGTTTGAGCATCCGCAACACTGGCTCAAACAATGATGCAGGTTGGGGGCGGAGCTACATGTCATTATTAGAAGGTAATTATGTTTGCAGCTTTGTAAAGGTTAACACTCAAGTTACACTTGAGCTGTTGAGTTTACGCACAACAATTTAAACTGAACAAGATGATGTAACTTTCATCTTAAACTGGATCCGAAGTCATCGGAGGAGGTCAAGAAGAGGAATGGCTGGAGAATACTAACGTACAGGCAGAGAGAGGTAGAGGAGCTGAGAGAGGAAGGTCACTGGGGTGATATCTTTGAACTGCCACTTAGGTGCAGTATGAAGAAGAGAGGCATGGCGTAACTGACAGGTAGAAGTATGATCGGAATAACACCCATTACAATTCGAACAAGCAGACCCTCCCTTTTCTTCCTCCTACCCTCTCTTGCGCTCTCTCTCTTCCTCCTCTTTCTCTGTCTCCTTTCTTACCATCTTCCAACTCCTCTCACGTATCAGCATGTTGTATAGCTTTCACTGCATTACTTTCATGTTCTGTTATTTGAAATAATACTTTGAATTCACAGACTCTAGCATTCATGATTTCCCTAATCGTTCCACTGCACTGTCAATTCTAAAGCGTATCGCTGCTCTCAAGTGATGTGAATACATTGTTTATTTTCAAACAGAAATTGGCAGGTATGGATTCATGGGTTGCAGACTAGCGGTGAGACTAGCGGTGAGACTAGCAGTGAGCGATATTTCAAATTATTGCAACATGTTTTCACAAAGAAAAATACTGTAGTTGCATTTTTCACATAAATAATTTAGGACAATTAGCATTAGATAAAAAAATATATATAACTGCACAAAGCACTACACATGCAGGAGAAAAAGTGAGTGAATTTGGATTATCTTACAATTTTAAACACACACACAAAACAAAAAAATTACATTATCAAACAATAATATTGTATTGCCAGGTCCCACCTGTAATTTAACCCAGGCCCATGTCCTCACAGGCTAAGCTTTCCACCATTTATGTATATAAAAATAAAACAGCCCACACTGCAGGCTTTGTGCTTTCAATGCCCACTCAAGCCAGCTAAAGGTATAATGCCGGATGTGTCCTTGGCTTCAGAGGAAGCCCTTCGCTTCCCATTACCACCCACTTAATGGGAGCGTCGTCGCTATGATTCACCCGTATAGGGCTGTGTGTAAGCGGAAGGGGTGAGAATGCGGCTGGAGCTGGTGTTTACCGGTCTCCACCCCTAGCGCTCATCCACCGGGGTGCTCTGTTCTGTCAAAGACAATCAGCATCACAGAGCAGCGGCCTGTTCTTCACACAAAATCATCTCATAATGACTCTACAGGCTCCTACACTCTCACACAACCACAGCTAATTGGTTCAGACAGTTTTAAGACTGTGAACATGAGTGGTGGTAAAATGTGTGCGCAGTCGCAGAAGTTAAAAGCTTGGGTGATAAAATCAGGTGAAAAACTGGAGAGGAATGTGGAAAATGGTGAACCAGGGGGAGGAGAGACAGGGATGCAGATCATAGGGGATCAGCTAAGACTGAGATCTTCACCTGTTACCTTGAATTTCTCATTTCTGTCTCCAGAACAGCCACCTGACACTAATCCAATAAAGTATTTTCTGTGTGAGCGACAATATACATGTAGAATTAACCGCACATACATGTAGAATAGGGCTTTTCTCGCATACACGTCTTTTTTCATCCCCGGCATCATTTATCATCCTAAATCACAGTCTACATCTCATTCTCTCTCTCTATTTTTTACTTTCTCAGCCATTCCTTTCCACATCTCTCGCTTTGCATCCCTCCCAACCCCCGCCTCCTGCTGTGACATCATTTTGAGTCGTAAAGGTCACAGGTGATGCATCTCAATGGTTTATGTCGTAATTGCAACAAGGCTTACAAAGGCCATACCTGTCCTGACCTCATTTCCTGTACACCAGAACACGGCCAAATACAGTTACACAGGACATGCAGCAAACTAGACTTTCTCTACCTGAAGGAAATATCAATGTGTGGAAGGCAGCAAAAGAATTGTGTTTCGATGCAAAGGCTTTGCTATGTAAATGAAACTACTTGTAAAAAGTACAAGAATCAACATAGTCACTGTGCAGGTTGCTATGGTTAAATATATGCAAGGAAAGACAGAACAAATTGCAATTCAGTATGAAAATAGATTGTAGAATATAACTAAATGCAGTACATAATTTTAAAGCATAACATTTATTGAATATAAACGGTGAAGAAGAAGAACAAGTAGTCGGATTACAATATTGTATTGTCTTGTACAGTAAGTACTGTAATTAGGACCCCTGACATTCAGAACCACAATCGTTTCAGGATTACTGTATATCTCCAGCCATGGCTTTTTATGCCCATAGAGGCATTAAATGGGAGTGTCAGCCTAACACAAACCTCCTTCATGCTTAAAACTCAAAACCCTTGAAGCTTTTTGCTGTGAAAACACCATGACAGCTCATGGTGACATTTTCCATAATAACAAAAGAAGTTAAAAAAAAGAAGAAAACAGATTACAGAGCAAAGAGAAGCTCTTGTTTGGTTAGATAAGTTAGCTTTGAATATAAAGGCCAAGCTCCTGAGACACAGCACAGTTGAACAAATTAAATCTTTTAGTTCTTTTTCTTTATCAATCATTCATGCTACGTGAGATTGCTCAGCCGGTGTCAATTCGGCTATCAGTGGGATGCTTTTGGACAGGGGAAATTTGTAATGTTAATATTTAATAGGATCCCACAGGAGCTTATATTCAATTTGACTCTGTGTGAGGGCGTGTGTTGAGCGCATGTGTGCGCGTCTGTCTGCATGTTCTGTATGCACTGCCAGTAAAGTCTCACAGCTGCTTTTGGATTCTGAACTGCATAGCACTTCAGCAAATTATGTACAAATTACCAAGATGTTTCCGAAATTACGAAAAGCAAAATCAGTCGTTGGTTCTATGCGAGTGAGTCTTTGAAATACCATCTCTACATTGAAAACACATACGATACACAGATATATTTCTACTCACCAAAATCTACAAATGCAGATTGACCCACTTTCTTGGCATTTGCTGGTGCCTTTCCAGCCACAGATCGAGTGAAATTTCCATCCTAATGAACAGAAAGATTTAATAGGATTAAAACACGAACGTCTTTCATTTGATAAAATATACTTCCTTTCATGCAGAGCTTACCACTGTTACTACGGTAGAACAAACCCTGTTTGTAGGAAATAAAAAATAAACTAATTTAAACAGACTTCAGCATCAGGAAGCATAACAATTTAGTGTATGTAAAGAGCAGAGTTGCTGTCTGAATGAATGCGAGGCAGCCATAGAGCTGTGATTGACACAGGTGGAAAAGGGTTACTGGCTTTCTGCACTACCTGATGGACATTACAAGATGATGCAGGAAGACAAACAACGTGTGGTCTGACAATCTGACCAGCATGTTTTAAAGGTGAGGTTTCCAACTGACAGAACATGAGGTTGTGGGGCAGAGGGAGCAGAGGCTTCTGACAGTTTTGTAGGTAGGGACTGATGATGATTGACAAGTGGGCTTGCAGGGGTCAAAGAATGAAGGCTAAACAAGCTTATGATAGGTCAGAGGGCAGGGTAAGCGCTATTGTGTGCACTAATTAGCCCACGTAAGGCAGGACGCAGGACGCAGCACTGATGATCAAAGCGTATCTGGGAACCCGCTAAGACAAAAGAAAAGTCTGAGATTCAGTCTACATGCAACAATCCCTACATTGCACTCCATCTCAGCCCATCCACATAACACATCTTCCAGAGCTCCAGCTGTAAACCTGCACTAATGCTGTGAGGTCTACGACAAGCATACTGACTGTCCTGCACATAATAAAGCGGACAGCAGAGAGACACAAATATAACAAAAGACAGATCAAAGCCACAATGGTTAAATGCTGAGTCATGTGTTACATCAGAAACTCACCACAGGCCTTATGGGTAGAGACCCATAAGATAAAATAAATTCAATGTATTTTCGGTTTTACTACCATTATGGCACCTATTTTTTGTATTTCTAACGATCATGCTAATAAAGTACTATGAAAATAAAAAAGTCAGTGAGAGTTTTGTAATTCTACACATCACTCAAGCTTTCCTGTAGATCAACATGGCCATGAATGCACATACTGACAAAAGTACAGCTTGTCTGGATTGTAAATCGCTGTGGATAAGTGCCTGCCAATTGTGTAAATGTTAATGTAAGCTGTGCTATGAGTGTGCTGGCCTCTAACAGCCCCTTTGTGTTCCTCTACATGTGACCAGCCCATGTCACCTGTTACTGAGCATACAGTAAATCGCTCCATTACCTCCAGCACTATCTGAGGTTCAGTCGGCACAAAACACCTCAGTCTAATCACAGAGGTCGACCGCATGCACCGTTTCTCCTCACAGCTTCTAAAGTCTTTCAAAACCCAAGATGGCAGGGTGGTAATTGGTCTCATTATATGTGATAAGAGTAACAGCTTTAGACCACAGCTTGACAGAAAAATGGGAAAAGTATGCTAACAGTATCTCTGTGATTGTTTTTCCCAAAATTATTATATGATGAATTGCAGTCTTGTTTTAAAAAACAAACTGAGTCACGCGACATACTCAGGCATGTTTATTTTACTTTCTTTAACTACTATGTATATAAAATATTAATTTTAAATGAATATATATATATATATTATATACATATTAAAATATTCAGAAACACATGTTGATATAGAGGGTGCATACACTCAATGGTGTAGGCAAGTATTTTATTAAGTATTCAATGATGGGGGAACAAAAATTAAATATTAATAACTGGTCAATGAAAAACCCTGTATTAATGTACCACTAATGTAACTATTTGCAGGGTGATGTCACCCAGCTCTATGGTGGAAACAGTCCTGGGTGCAAGTGTGTTTTTTGTATGTGTCCCTTCTTATAAAGCTCTTGGCCTAAGGAATTTGTTTAAATTTCTCTAAAAAAGCAAGACGTAAGTGTCTCCTCTCCTCCGCCTGGATTATGCTTATCTACCTCTGCTGAAAGCTCCCTGGAGCCTTTACTCAGACTGCAGGCATGCATCTGGCACTCATGAATAATATTGATCGGTGTACGACTGTACACGCAGTTCAACTGTAATGTGATTGTGGCTTATGCGAAGGTAATGGTGACTTGACTTACTCACCCTAATCTTTTCCAAGCAGAATGAGGCAGTGGCAGGTCACACGGTCTGTTTTATTGGATTGATTGTACACTGATGTTAATAGAAAGGGGCTGTATAAGTGCCATGTTGGGCTCATGGGTTTATGTGCAAATGTGTTTGTGTGCTGTTGGAGAATGACTAGATTGAATCAATGTTTTTGAGGAGGATGTGTCTTTAGAATGTCTTTACAAGGGTGATAATTTCTTAGATGTTTCACCATCCGGAGAAATTCAAAAGATATTAATATGAAACGCGCATGTCCAGGCAGAACTATTTGTTTTGTGTATTACTATAGTAATTATAGATGTACTGATATACGTTTTGCTCTAGTTATTAATATACATCAGGTTCCTTAAGGTAGAACATGGCTGATTTTTTTTTTAAATAATGCTAAATAAAGCTTCTATTGGTCTTGGCAAGAACATAAAAATGGTCTTACGTAAATGATCTGTTTTAAGCTCACTCTGAGCAGCTTGGCTACAGAGAGTGAAAATGGCCAGAGAGCACAACTCAAATCATAATAGCTATAAAAGTGGATGTTCCATAACTATTGATGGGCTGTTGAGCTGCTGTGTTTGTGAACACTCACAACTGCTGAACCTCACAGTTTGACAGTCGTTAGCGAAACAGAAAGCACTCTTTCATAATGGGCGCTCTGGATTTTAAAAGATTTATGGAGTGAACAGCGTTAATTAATTGTCGTTTTTCATCAAAAAAGCTCTTGCTGCGCTTTAAGCATGTTAAATTGGAAAGGCTCTTTAGCAAGCAAATCAGACAGGAAACGTCTGAGTAACTAAACAAAGGAGGACAGGAGACAGGGCTAAGATACAAACTCCCTCTTGTGTGCTAATAACCAGATGAATGTATTCAAGCATACAAGGATATCTGTTCATGACAGAAGAGTCTAAACTCATACAGACACAAATATGCACCTACAAAATATCCACACTAATCACCACAAATCATCTAAAACTTGGGAGAGAAGTTTTAAATAAAATAAAGTAGAACAAAGAAATGTACAATGCATAAGAAATACTTAAGATATTAAGCACTATTTCTAGGTCACTAATCATGCAAAACAAAACTGCCATATACAAAAGATAATATTTCCCTGCTGATCAAATACAACAAAAACAGATAGTGTGTGATTACTTCTTAAAAGAATAACAGGCTACATCTTATTTTTATGTCAATATTCTTACTTCACAAAAAGGAACTAAAACTATATCTATATCTATCTATTATCTATAGAATAAAAATGGTTCAGGCTGAGAGGGTGTGAGCCAATCAGATAGAAGTCCAAACTGCATTTGATTTAGATCAGATATCATAAAAGCACAGAGATGTCTAAACTCACAGTACTGATGAGGTTGTTGTGTATCTCCCCTACCATCAGCTCCATTATACACCAACATAGGATGCGAGAACGCAGAGATGTTCTGATTGAGGCTGATTGATGCTCTGATGTGCCAGATTGTAAACACATGCTGTGAGTCTGATTGTGAAGCTTTTGTGCAATCGACGCAATGGGTGTTTAAGGGCTATGGTGCTTTGAGCTACTTTCTGAGTATGAGGGCGTGTGCCAGCCATTTCATCAGGTACATGACCTGTAAAAATCCTACCTGACTGACATTCGTGCATTTTTGTATACGTTGAACTTGTGAGTCCACGTTAATGTAATAACAGTGACCAAAATGACATCATTTTTTATCAAGATTTTCCAGGCTTTTTTACCAAGCGGTGTGCTAACTCTGTCATTTCAGCGAAGGAAAAATAAGCAGGTTACTGCGTTAAAGAAACAAAGGGCTAATATTTTCAGTTTGGTTTGTCTAGCTAGGCTCCGTCTAGTTGCTAATATTACTGATGGCATTGTGTATTACAGTAATGAATTTGCATGCAGTCTACAGCTAAAGCTTTTCAATTTAAACAAACACTAGGGCTTCTGTGTGCGAGTGTGTGTATAATCAGAGCTGGGAATGTTTAAGGACAACAAGAGGAAAGTAATTAAAACATAGCGTGTTACAGGAAGCAGAGAGCGCTGGCATATGACCAAAGACTGTTAAACTAAAAACCTCACAGGAAATAATGCCAAGATTATTGTGGTTTTATAGGGAGAGAGGTTTCCTGTGAGCTTAAGGTGTGCATGAAAGTGTACGTGTGTGTAAATACACTTTTTTGGGTGTGTGTTTGTTTAGGTGTGTAAATCTAAGAACTGTTCACCAATGAACTGTGCTTTTAATTTAGATCTAAGTCTCTTTTAAGGAACAGAAAGCAGAGTCTAAATGGCTGCCTCAGATGTGATTAACAATTGCCCATCATTCCTCCTCGGAAATCACCCACCTTCTTATCTTTTTTCCTATTTTCTTTCTCTCTCAACTTTTCCCTGTTTCCTTATTTTTATTTCCATCCCTTATTTCCATCATCTTTCCTCACAGCATGTCATTCAATCCTTCCATCTACTTTTGCTACCGGCCTTTTATCTCTTTCTCATCTCTCTCTCAGAAAGAAAGGTAAAGGCTTCCTGCAGGTAGAGCAGAGGTGATCTAACACAACTGCCTGCCTCTGTATCTCCACCATCAGCATTGAAACACCACAGCCTCCAGAGACGGTGGAACAGAGGGAAGGGGGAGAAACAGCCAGAGAAGCTTCAGTCCTTTGAGCAGATGCACCTGTGACCTGGTCTGCGTTTAAATTTTTCAACATTTTTGTCCAAAGAAAAGTCTTTTTCATCTCTCCTCTTTACTTTTGTTCTCAAACTTCAGTTTGACCTTTGGTACGGTGTTTTTTTAACCTTCATATATAATGCTGTGAGGCAAATTCTCAAATGTTGACGTGGGTTGCATTAAAACCGACTACTGTATGTCTGTAAAAAACATCTTATGATTACCGTACATTAACTCTAATGAAGAGTAAACAATAATCTAATTAATAGTATTGAAAACAAATTAATTTTATATTAAATTAATTTATGTGTGTTAAGAATGGAAAAAAATGAAAAAACGAACGTTTTCAAGATCTGATTTGGGTGTCTGTCCCCATCAATGTTAATAATAAGAGGAGATAAGTGTAAATAATGCTGTAATGTACCTTATTGATCCAGGTCTCAAATCCGTTGGGTTCAGTGGTGAGGAACAAATCTGTAAGGAAAGGGATGAATCATTAGTTATTTCTCACAGCGACCAGGCTTCCTTGCGTTTGCTGATTCTTCTGTAAATCTGATTTAACCATTCTGATTGGTGGCATTGAATCTGACAGCCTTTATCAGCAGGTGGAAGTATACATTTCTGATTAATAGACCAGCGCCATCTTGCTGGCTGCAGAGGCTACTTGTTTAGACCTGTCACAAAATATTGCTCAGTGAGAGAGTTTGCCAGACCGCAATCAAATGATTGAAAACTCAGGAAAGAATGAAAACAGCAAGAAGATTATCACAAGAGGCCTTGAATGGAGTTTAAATCTGTTTGAAGCACACAAAGAAAGCCTTGCCAAATGACTTTTCACAAAGGATACTGAATAAACACAAAAGAACACAGTTTAAATAAAGGAAAGAGGCTATAGATGACACTGTGAGTGGTTAGCTTACTGTATTGATATTTTAAACTCGACCTCGGCTGTGAAACTTAACGCTCAATGTCTTAGAAACTTAAACTTAAAGCTCAGTTTAAGCCACGTGCCACCTTTAGTGTATCTCTGAAATACTGGCAATTTGAGACATTCAATACATCGATGTTGCTTCTCACATCACAGTTGAGACTTGTGTTTTCCTCTGTGGTGTGTCCTCCTCTCAACAACCAGAATACACCACATGTATTACTAAGCATGATTCTTCTGACAGACTCCATAGTGAGTTATTACACTGATTGGTGCAGGCGAGTGCTGTAATTTTCTCTCGCTGTCAATGTTCTTTTCCTTTTGTGTTATGATGGCTTCTTTTGAAAATCCGAATGTTGTTATGGAGATGGAGCGAGAGGTTGTAACAATCGTCATGTTTATTTGTGTGAGACTTACACCTCGTTCAAATGCAGCAGAAAATGCAAGAAGGGATGAAGAAACGGAGAGAGACATTTAATAGAACCCA
Organism: Botia almorhae; assembly: GCA_036877575.1. Lineage (NCBI taxonomy): Eukaryota > Metazoa > Chordata > Actinopteri > Cypriniformes > Botiidae > Botia > Botia almorhae. Next base: position 10,454 of record JAZGTJ010001341.1, on the reverse strand, counting down.
GTGTTTTCTGTGTTCTTTTGAATTAAGTTTGATGTTCTATGTAGGCTTAAGTCCTAACATCTGCCCACCCTGAAGCAAAACAGCTGCATACAAAAACACAATTCCAGTCAATCAGAACATGTCTGGTGTTAAATATACTGCTACTGGGGGGACTTTGTTATGGTCAGGGCAACTCAGTGCATTATTTATTAAGCACAATTTTCAGTTAGCCCACTACAGTGTGCCTACTTTAGCCAATCAAAACTAAGAACATTTACATAGACGTCTTAAAAATACAGATGCAAGAAACCAGAAAATTTGATAAACACTCTAAGTGAAGAGAAAATAGAAAAGGCTGTAGTGGAGCTTTAAAGCCAGTGTCATGGGGTGGGTCATGGCAGATGTTTTGAGCGATTAGGGCAGCTGTGTTAGCGCTGACCTTCGAGGAGAAAAAAGATCAGGAATTGAACTCAAGTTTGTGCTCCGGTTGTAAACTTGAGTCCCCTGCCCCTCATTTTGTTCTTTCTCCTTAAAAAAAACGCTTTCTTTTCCAATCTCACTTTTCCGGGTCTCATGCAAGCATGCAATCTTTTACCCTCCAGTCCTCTTCTCTCTCTCTCTCTCTCTCTCTCTCTCTCTCTCTGCCAATGAAGTGTTCTCTGTGGGAGTGGAGTGCTCACTGGCAGTGGCTGATGAGGTGCGGAATAAACAGCTTCATTAATCAGACTTAGAGCACTGCCACCAGTACAGCTGGCTGATTACACGTAGGTCTGGGGCCTCACATGCAGACATACATACACACACACACACACACACACACACACACACTTTTCTTAGTTAGTCTTATTGTCATATGCCACATCAGTCTTACACAAATGATAAGTTTACTCCAAAGATTTTCTGCTGATGTGTAAAATAGCAGTTTTAAAAAAAAACCTTATTCAAAGTGTCTAGAAAACTTTGAAAGTACAAAGAGAGTTAAGTTTCACATTCAGCAGTCTGACAAGTAAATTTTAGCCATGACCAATGTTACCTCTTAAGATGTGTGCGTGTAGCCGCATACTTTTAATGCTGTCTCCACGCTAAAGGAAATCATGATGTCCAGAAGGCAGACTCTAATTTGTATAAAAAAGCTCTAGATTTCTGGAATCAGAGCTAAATGAATAGACAGCTTTTCAACTAGAGTCCATCTGTCCATCAATTTTCAGTATGAAACCTAAGCTGGAACCTGAAACCTAATTTTATTACACACATAATAGCGTCCGTGCATTAGTACTGTTTTGCTATGACACTGCAATTGGCAATGATAATTTTTCATTTCACATTTTAAATTCTTATTACCGGTTATTGTAACATTCTATTTTAATCTACCTCTGGCATTCCTACACTTTAATTTATTGACTATATTCAGTCTAACTAGAAAAGGTCTGCGGGTGGCCTCGAAAGGTGTACGGTTGAATGTGCTTCTGCATTTACTGGACAGAGCGCTTCAGTACTATGTGAATTCTGTTCCTCAAATTTTAAGGAATACCATAAATTGTCTTACTTCCACAAACTTCACAAGCACCTTTATATGTTGATGATTATTCAGTGTGTGCACTGCAGTGGCTAACTGACATCAGATGTATTTCAATCAATCATTCAGAAACTACTTAACTCACAAGCATTTAAAATGCCTATCAGGTTGAAGAGTTTTTTAAATCACATGCTTGTTTCGCAGGGCTAGCTACGATCCCCTTCAATTGGTTGCTAGTACAAAGTTAACAAAGTATTCACAGCCTCAAACCATGGTCAGTCAGCTTTCTAAGTCAGCAGGTCTTAGCTAAAAGCCCTAACTTCTGGCTACACAACACTGACCAAGGACTACCAATCATTTCTGCTTCCTGAGACTTGTTGTTAGAAACAGTTAAACCTATAAAGTAGTCACAGCTGGGAAAGCTCTAAAAAACGCTGCTTTGGTGTTATTTAAAAAAAAAAAAGCCAAATTAGCTGTTAAACAAGCATGTTGTGTTTACATCCCTCCACCGCTGCTGTCAAACTGCACAGGATGCAAACAGAATTAGGTGTCCAATCAAATTGGTTAATCAGAAGCGTTAGAAAACATAACAGAGAGTGACAGGGCGTAATGTGGGTCTTAGGCAATTAATCACATTAATTTGATTAAATAAGTTGCAGTAATGTATTCATGTACGTATTAATTACTGATCTCATTCATTCCATGCTCTCATTTTTTCAGTAACAGCATGCAGAGCTCTCCGTTGCTACATGCCCACACATTCCCAGCATGCTTTGGGAACATCTATAGAAACCCATGTATTTTTTTGCACATCATTTGTTGTTTTGTTGTTTGTTTATGTCCCTTTTTGTCCTGACCCAGTTGGCATGGGACCTCCATTAGGACATTAATATTTAAAAGGGAAGTCGATACAATTATTTAGGCACACATTTTAAAGGATGGAATGGTAGAGACAGGGAAGACAGACTATACAGTGAGAAATTATTTGTGAATGTGTTTATGCGTTTGTATGTCAGTAAAGCTCCTAGGATTACAAAGCACAGACCTACAGCTTTTGAAAAATCAAAGCAATAATAAGACATTTGTGGCACAGAAGTTGAAGTGCACTTATGTGATTAGGAATAACGCTGATTAAATAAATAAATAGTTTTAAGCACCATACACTTTATGATGTAAGAGATGACCACCGACCACCAATGGCAAACTTAAGCATAAGCATAAACTGCCAGTGCCACAAAAACACTTTGCATGTTATTGTGCACGCTATATAAAGCTTGCCTTACAATCTATAAAGCAATGTTGTGTTACAATTGCTGTGCCTCTATTTTCTGACACACAAAGAGCCAATGTCATGTCACCGGAGGGGAAATGAGACAGATCTAAATTATCTTCTACAATCAAATGTGGAACAACACCGCGTCCCTGAAAGTGATTACATAAGATTTTAAAGTGGAAAAACAACACTCATAAAGCACTAAAAAATAAAAAAGTAAGTACAGCAATTACAAGCGGGCATGCTGTTCTTACCAGAGATAAACTAGCTTAAATGCATTGTGAAGCGAAAAGACAAAGAGTCGCAACAGGGCTTTGTGCAGTCGAAAAGTCACCTTTTTTCTGCTGTTTTTTTAATTATGTCTAATGACAGCATTTAAACGAGTACACAGTATAAAGCACAGCAACGGCCCACAGTCTTTCAGCTGAGAAATGTTGGAGAATCACTCCACCTGCAAGCTGCCTTTCCCAGGGCATTATGGGTAACGGCAAAGAGGCACGCAGAGACAGGCTCTCTGGAAAAGAGAAGACAGGTGTGGAGAGATGCGCGAACGTCTGTGTCCTGAACTACTTTGACTGCTGCTGCTCTGCTTTCCCAGCGCCTGCTGCTTATTCAGAGCAACAGAGCCAAAAAGAGACAGCAAAGTGAACACGTTCAGCGACAGATGCACGAAAAGACGAGAAAGAGTAAGAGGGAGTGAGAAAGCGAGAAACGAGAGCCAGAGATACTGAGAAAGCGAGATCAATAAAACCAACCCAGTTCCTCTGAGACTCTGTTCGCAATACATTATATTGTTTTGTAAGTTATGAAACTGATCACCAAAAAAATCCAGCACCACAGGCTTTCAATGCAATGATGGTCACATTGAATTGCCAAACACGTTATTTTTAAGTACCCCTTTATATGCAGTTAGGCAGACTTCTATCAAAGCATTGTGTACAGTTAAAAACACTCTATATTTCTATATCTGTTACTTTTGATTAAAATAATTCTGTACAAGACTTTGATCTGGAACATTGTGTATTTCTGGCAATTTTTAAGGATGGTTAAAGTTATATTCTCTACAATAATATTCTTTATTGTAATATGGCTTGTTTAGTTGGCTAAATGTGAGAAACATTTCACCAATATATCGCCGCATGAAGAAAATTCTTTTAGTGATCTTTTAGTGAAATGCTCATTTATGGCTGTCTTTATAATGAAATAGTGTTATGTGACACCTCAGACATCTCCAAATTATAACATCGAGTCACACAAAGTCCTCCATTTTAACAGGACCACCTCAAAATAACATGCCAAAATGACTAATTTAGACCGAAATATACAACTGCATTATATCAATATAATTAAACGTTGATTTAAAATACTTTAAATATTAGCAAATAAAGTATATAACATATATGTAACATTTTAATATTTGTATACATGTCTGTAGTTTTTGTCTAAAATGGAAGTTATTCCTTTTATGTTTTTATGTAATCATTTATGGTTTCACTTTTATTGTGAATAAATGACAACGACATCAGGTGTACGTGTATTTGACTTATCCTGTAAATAACTCGATCACAGCAGCCTATGGGCCTTATTTATTTTCTTGCACTATAACTGAGTTACATTCTTGTGTCAGTGGCTGTATCCACACACACACACAAACTAACATATCTTTCACTTTGAACTTTCCTCTCTCTCACACACTGACACATCCTCTAAAGAATATCTCAGTTTCTTCCATTCCTTTCACACAGTCTGTCTCTATCTTTCTTTTCCACTAAGATTAGCCAAGTAAGGTTCTTAGTCACAGGCCAAATGTTACGACTTTAAGATAACATGTAATGTCCTTCAACAGCACGCTTTGCTAACGTTCAGCATAACACATCACACTGGACCTCGACTGCAGTCTTATTTCTATTCTCAGTTGTCAGCTATTACATATTCAAATTATAGTTGTTTGGAAAAAATTTGTTTCGTACATCTTTAATTCTGGAAAGAATAAGTATTAATTTCTTCTCTCTCCTGTTTGTTTTTTTACATGACTGTAAGCAGGGACATTTTTTTAAAAGTGTGATTGCATTAGACTGCTAGCTCCCTTCACTTTTGCATTCCCCTTTCACAGAACATTAATACACAGCAGATGCCTGGATTCCCTGTCAAGCCTATTGCTGATGAAAAGAGATCATGATGCATCTGGTCACAGAAAGCGTCGCACCTTCCGTCTGTCAACTGGCATGCCTGTGATGTGGGTGCAATATTTCAGCATGATCTGAATTCCAAATACCACACAAGGAAGCGGTTACCATGCCAACAAAGAAGCAAGCATATATGGTACCATACACATATAAAAAACATATAGCTCACCGCGACATATACAGCAAAGGTTGTGTGCACGACTTATTTTATAGTCATTGCCAAACAATAAGCCGATATTCTAGAGCACTTTTCAACCACAGCTAATTTAGTCTCTATGTGCCATTTAGGAACAGGTTTATCTGACATCATACCACAATAATAGACCAGTGTGGGAGAAAACCTCATTTAAATAATTGCATAGCAGTTTCAGTTTGCGACCAGCCGTACCAACAGAAATATAAGGAAAAATAGAATATAAATAGACTTGGGATTGAAATTTCTGTCCATCCATGACTGAATAACACACAGACACACACACACACACACACACACATATGTGTATATATACACACACAGTTGTGTAAATCATTATACAATGTGTAAACATACACACAGTTGAATACGTACACGTTTGCACACGCCTTTCAGAATTTCAGATTAAAAAATCATTTGTAAGAAAATATAAATAAAGAATGGTTCTTATTTAGTACTTTCCTGATGAAGGTAGTTCACAAAACAGATATTTCCATATATTATAAAAGACACAAATGACCCTGTTCAGAAGTTTATATCTCCTTGGTTCCTATTATAGTGTGTTTCTTTCTAAGTGATCAATGACTGTTTGTGTGTTTTGTGATAGTTGTGCTGGAGTCCCTGCATTGTTTTCAGCAGTAAAGCTACCCACTGACAATTCTTTCCAGCTTCTTTTGTATATTTGAGGAGTTTTGCTTTTCACACGAACACACCACAAAAGGTAAAAACAGTCATAAATGCTCAGGAAGGCAACACTACACTGAAAACAAGTCTAGTTATATACACATTTCAACAGAATGGTTGGTTTAACTTGTTGTTTTGTCTTGTGAATTCACAACAGTTGAAGTTTACCTGCCCATGGTTTTTATTATAATGGTTCCAATAAGAAACAGATCATATAGGATAACATCGTATTACACATAATAGAAATCCACTGTACATCTTACCAACATGCCTGAGAAGCTAGTCTTTACACCAATTCAGTTAAATGTGCGTTCCAGTTCCAGGACCACTTGAACTCTACCATGGGAAAACCAGAACAACCTCACTTCCAGCACAACCTCACTTTCAGAACAACCTCACTTCCAGAACAACCTCACTTCCAGAACAACCTCACTTCGAACACAACCTCACTTCCAGAACAACCTCACTTCCATAACAACCTCAAAACGTGAAAGTTCTTGCTGCCTCATCTGCTATAAATTCTGGAAGAACACCTGGGGCACTCTGAGGTTCTTCATGAGAACACTGTGGCTTTAGAAATCTTCTTTTTGGACACTAAAATTTACCACACGGAAGCTGGAGCTGCTGGCGGGCACCAGAGTAACAATGCTACAGATCTTTCCCCAGAGTAACAATGCTACAGTAACACACAGAAAGAGATCAAAGACTAATACAAAAGACCAATACAAACAAACACGTCATGTATCTCAAGTGCTTGTGTTTAAAACACAAAACATACACTCACTCTCTATGCAAAGATTCATTTTTTAGGGTGAAAAGAACGTATGTTAAATACAGAGGCCAGAGGAGAGTGTTTTTATGAGACAAAAGCACTAAAGCTCTAAATGACAAACGAGGGGAGGCCGATGTGCTGATTGGTAGGTAATTACGATGCATTCACAACTTTTGTGCTCTCATTAGTTCCAAACAATGCTGACATGCTGCACACTGAATAATCTCCATTATCATCTGCTCGCCCGCCATGAGGCGCTTCCTCTGCCTCTAAGGCACCATGCCGACAGAGAGAGTGAAACCATTCTTTTCTCTCCCTACGTACTTGCACACTTCTGTAGATGTGAAAGCAAGGGCTTAAATCGGAAAGCTCTGCGTAAAAATGATGGAACGTATAATAGGTTTCTATGTCTTAGTACAAAGATACAGACACTGCACAGCCTGATCTTAGCTTTATAATCACCATACAAATATACCATAGAGAAAACAGTGATATTAGCAGCTTTCAGCAACAGATTTTGCTGTCCTGATACTCCTATTTCAGATATTGAATAAATTTTTTTCCACTATGTTAATCAGGATTTTTCTGCAGCAAAAAGATTTATGTTTTAGTTTTCATTACTATTTTTAATTCTCTCTCTGCCCTAAAGAATTTATTGGCTGTTGTTTTGTGCCTTTAAGACTTTTATGTAACCTCTGTTCACATGTGTTATGAGCAACAGCACTTTGCTGCATTTATTTTTTAGCTGGGGGTTTGCTGTCGGGTCTGATACATTTTGCACTTCCCGTCACAGGCTAGCGCCGCGGCGACAGACTTTTGCAGAATACACACGCAAACAAACACAAGCATCAGGTATTCTGACAATGGAATGAAATGATCTGTACTGATATGATCTTTCAGCTGCTCGTTTCAGGTGCTTTGGAAGGAACATTTATTTAATGCTCGTTTCAGGTGCTTTGGAAGGATATGCATCGCAGCAGATGCGACACAGCCAGGAAACAGCAGAACGCTTAGCAGACGTTTTCACAATCGGAAATGAAAAATACATTAAACACAATTCACAATTAAATTATTTAAAACCAACAAAAAACAATTAGCTGGCACAAATGTATTCTAGTTTTGTTGTACAAACTACTAGATGCAACAGAATGAAAAGCAGTGAGCGGACTCACACTATACTACAAAACATTACTACATTAATTATTCTTATCACTACATAAATTACACACTTTTGCAGCATACAAAAATAAATAGAGCAGTAAAGTAATAAACTAAATATGGCAAGATGATGTTGGATAAATAATACTTCATTTATATGTTTAAAATGACATGTCTGGATCTGGGTATCCAGTAATGGCCAGTAAAATAGTCTCGATATGCTCTCAATGCGACTGGAAATCAAGTTGTCACAAAATGCTCTAAACCTGAACTCCATTAGCTTATTTTAATTAAATTGAACAGCAAAAATCAATATCTAGGATTGTCACATTGTACTTTTGTCATTAGTTCTTCTAGTAACAATAGCGTATTCATTATGACTGGCCAGATTGCCAAAACTGCATAGAAATCAATGACAACATTTAAATGTGAGCATTTGTGTGTTAATGTGTTTGGCATTTCGAAATCAGAGATCGAAATAATTCAGAGTAATTCTGGAAGTCACAGTATGTTTCTAAAATAATGACCACTGTTATTACAAGAGTTTAACAGCTTCAACTCGGCTACTGCTTTAACATCAAACAATACTAACAAAACCAATCATGTCATCAGTGCTAAGGAGGCCAAAGAAACCTCCAGTCTGCAGTCTGTCTTAAAGCATCAGAGGGCTCCTCTCATATGTCTTTTTGCTGATGCCTCAGGGTTCCTTCATCTTCAGTCTCCTGAAGGTTCAAAAGGTGGAGCGCTGCTGATTTGTACAGCTGCTATTCAGCCAACCAGCCAAGACATCTCTCTTATACCCTAGCGGAAATGATGAGCAGAGCTGAGCTGGGCTGTCCTAACGGGCCATCACGCTGTCAATGAGATCAGAAGATCAGAGCAGACCATCTTTATGCTTTGTATCAGCTCTCTGTCTCATGACAGGTGAATGAGTCTTTGATAAAGAGGGTAAATGCAGTATGTAGTGTTGTCTCCCATGAAAACAAGTGTGTGAAAATGGATCTGGATCTGCTGGATCTGCTGTCTTTCTCCTTTCTCTCTCAGTCCCCAGAGCATAGGAACCGCCTATGATATTATCAGGAAAATGTCATGTCACTCATCTGTAAAACTGATATCCTGGTCAAATGACATTCAGAGGCTGGACCTGAAGTATCTTTAGCTCCACAAATGACACCTTGAGCAGGGACATCGTCAACAAAAACAGGCCTACACACTGGCAGAGGTAAGCGGTTTCTGAACATTAGATATCGTGTCTCAAAGGAATGTTTCGTGCCTTACGTGTGACAGGTTGCAAGTTTGAATCTTGCTTGACTAACATTTTTTTTAAATAAACAAATTAAAATGGCATCTGTTTGCCTGCAGATGCATATCAGCAATTGTGGCATAATTAGTTCACCATTATATTGGATGAGAAATGTTGCTGCAATGCCCCGGTAAGCCTCATACTTTACACTGCCACACTATGTTGTCTATGACCATTAACTAGAGAGAAAGCTATTACTGTATGTTACAAACGTTTTAACATTTATTTAATGACTAAAAGGAAGCGTTTTTAGCAAATGTCAGAGGTGTATCACATAATAACAGATATTTCAGAGTGCTGACAGCTTAATTAATAGTTTAAATTGTTAGGTTGAGGCCTGTCTATACAGTCTTATAACACCTATGCATTTTGCCAACATGTAATTATATTCCTGTAAAGACTTCTTTCCAAATTCAAAATCAGCTTGTCAAAGTCAACCTTTCTGGTTGAAGGCCACAGGCTACATCCAGTGAGATTAACACAGCATGGTCCACTATGATCAGTGAAGCACATTATTTACTTCACACTGTCAATAAGGGGAAACAGAAGAGAAAAGGAGACTTTGAGAGAAAGTTGTCTTTTCTCAAGGTCAGTCCTTTATCAGAGTCATCTCTGCAAGAAGCCAACACCATAAACAACAAAGCCTCTTCCTGCTTTCTAATAACAAGCAAAGGACTAAGTTCAACTCTAGAATTACTTTAGAATAGCTATCAAGGGCATATATGTATGTGTATCTTTTCTCTTATCTTTTATTTACTTATTTTTTATTACTAATGTTGTTTTTTATTAATTTTTTTTCTGACACGGTTTCTGTATTATCAAAAAACAATAATGTTCAATAAAAATAGTTAAAAAAGAATTACTTTAGAATACATAAACTTACTAATGTAAATATGCAATTAAATTGATCTAACAGTGAAAGTGCAGGATGATGATGCTGATTTAAGAGGTGGTTCTTGTAATCACCCCGTCTCAGCTTGTTAATAGCCTCAAGGTTTATCTGTTTTTTGCAGATCTACAGTGGTTCAAATAGCATTTCAAAGCCTCTTCAGAACATTGAATAGATTTGTATAAATATTAAATGAAATTAAACATTAGAAGAAAAATTAAGCAAACAGACAGTTAAGGAATGTGTAGGGAAAAGTCAAAGAGTGTCTTACTGTTGGAGCAGGGTGTCAAATTCAGGTCAATAAAAATTTTAATGTATAAATAGATGCTGCATAAGCCAATAAATCCACTGCATTTCACTAAGCCTGTTTTAAAGCACTTCATTCATAAGCATGACAGCACTGGTAGAAAATGGAAAGATTCTATTCTGAGGATATAATCTTGTAAAACCATTACAAGAACAACATAGGTGCAGTGGAAGGGATTATGCCAACCTCACATA
>JAZGTJ010001340.1:27023-58914 GCA_036877575.1 Botia almorhae | reverse complement strand
AATAAAATAACAATGAGTATTATTAATCACAAATTAGTCCATGATAACCTCATGGGGCTAGCCTATATTAATCAAAACAAAAAAATAATAAACCATGTTGTTTGTAGTTTATTATAAATGTCTGTGAGTCTGGGCTATTATTTCTGAGGACTGTTTGTGTTCGTAGAACATGTGTTCGCCTTAGGTGATACCCAGCATGCCATGGCCTATCCTACTAAAATGCCCTAAAATCCTGGACTAAAATTAGCTTAATATAATTGCCTCTACCAACCACTGAAAGAGCCATTGGCATAATGCACAGAAACCCATCAGTTAAAGAGCTGGTTACTGTTCTTTAGTTTTCTTTTTTCTAGTTTTATCAGCATAGATAAAAATGTTGTATGAGTAAAGCATGTACAGGCAGAAGAAAGGCGTTGAAAAGGCGGTAAAAAGTAATGTATGAGCCACTCAGCTTAGGCACAAATGCAAGGTCATGACTGACGGAGCATGCAGTTCATTGACTTGATTGGCAGTCGCTAAAGCAAACAGTAAAGCTGTCTCTATAATGAAGCTGTGAATCAATGCCTTCCATAGGTTCTGGAATGTAAGAGCATGCTCAGGTCAACTAATAGGTCCCAGGATAGGTTCCATTTGGAAACCAGGTGCAAACAGCACAATCTCTTCATTAAAGACCAAAAAGCTGCATAGATACAGAGAGAAAAAGATTATTTAGATCATTTTGCAGAAAGCATAAGCAAAAACAGAGCCACCTGATCTGCTGATGGGTGTAAGCTTTTCTTGGCTAGCTTTGGGATTTAGAATTGGTAAATGGCTATGTTCTTATTCTCTTTTTAGAGAAGAAAAGCCTTCAGCACATTTAGCCAGATTTGTATAATGCATTCACACCCATGTGAACTCGGGGTGGACTAGTATGTAGTCATACCCATGTGTACTCATGTGACACTGTGTCGCTGTCCAGTGCTGAAATGTTCTCATTTGCAAAAACCTTAGGGAAATGACAAACAATGTTGAAGCCATTAAGCCCAAAAAACAAATGCAAATCATGCCCTGAAGGAAACTACTCACACTCTCTATAAAAGGGGAGAGGCAGCTGCAGGATGACTCAGTGCCACATTTGGGGATGCTAGATTTGATCCTACGTCAGCTGGTTGTCTAGCTCCTTCCAGAGAAGAAACTTGAAATGAGTGCCCACACTGCCAGGGCTGATGATTTGTGTATCATCTGGAATAAAGCAGTAAAGCACTCAGGTAGAGAAGGTTAGTTGCTGACAGTTCCACCTGAAATGATCAAAACACAGGCGCAAGTAGAGGATTAGAATTTATTTTGTTTTGGTAGTGTGCCAATGAGTACTTAGCATACATCTAATAATATATAAAGGTATTTATCGTCTCAACAAAGAAAACAGGTTTAGGGGAGTTGGTAGCAGGAGAAATGGTGGTTTTGGAGCTTCTGTGGTTGCTTGTGCTATGTTGTGAAATTGCAAGCAGATGTTAAAATGAGAACATCAGATAACATTTTATGTGTCTCTTTGACAGAGCTGAGGCCTGTGGGAATTCACCATGGAAGCAAACAAGAAGGAACAAGAAGAAAGCAAAGCACCTGCATAAACTGGAGTTCATTACTGATGGAACAAGACCTTTGAATATTTCTGTTACTCCAATTTGACAGACATTAAATCAAACTGGGAGATCTTAGCAAATTAAAAGACAGTTCTAAAAACTACAATCCACCTATGTACCACAAATAGATAGGAAAAGCTGCAAAACCACCTAGTTATAGTTATGTTGCGATACTGCTGAATTAAATAAGTTCATGCAGTGTTAGCTACTGAACTGCTTAAGGTTTGTATAATGGTTTATAGACTGAGGAATGAAAAAGCCTTCAGAAAGATGAGTGGACTGAGGGATTAAATAATCAAAATTAATGCATCGCAGGATTGGTGATGCTGTATAAGATCCTCTTCGACGTATCATCCCAATCTAGGGTAAGTGTGCATTATGTGTGTTTTTGTGTATTTGTGGGGTGTTTACATGTACATGTGTACAGTATATGCCTCTGTGATCGGTTCAAAGTGCGTGATGCAGTGTCCCTATGTCCCAGCCTAATCCAATTAGAATACTTATCAGCAACCTAAGAGTTGTCTGTCTACATCTATGTGTATATTTTGCACTCAAGCATGGCCATATAGTATCTACACTCCACACTTCCTGTGAGAGTTGTTATACATCTGATAAGAGATATTACATGTCAGGTTCCTATAACTGTCTCTAAGTGTCGCTAAGAGTGTACCATCTGTTTTTAAGGTACTTAGCATCAGACAATGGTGCTGAGGTAACATAGTAAGTATAGTCTGCCCATAATCTTCCCATGTGAGCATGGATAAATTGTAGACAATTCTTACCTTCAGTAGTTTGACCTAGCCATTTGAGGTAGCTGCCCATGCTAATGATGGAGACCAGCCATTATCTTTCAAAGAAAGCTTGAGCAAACCTTTTACATGAGGGAACATGGGCGTGAGGGGAAATTAAACCTCACTTTAGAAGTCTCTAATCTAATTGAGATGAGAGAGGAAAAGAAAGAGACAGAGAGAGAGAGAGAGAGAACAGTAACTTGAAATTACAGTTTCAAAGTATAGTCATTGAATACGCTCCCCTATCTCAATACAACAGCCCAGATTTAATTATTAGATCAAATTTAGTGATATAGCAGCTCAGAAAAAGGAATTGCACATAATTGAATTATGCTATCTTTAGTATAGTCCTAGTGTGCACAATATATGTCTTTCACTGGCTCCAGATTTAGTGTTGTATAAAAATCAAAAGTACATACGATTCCTATTGATCAAGAGGAGTCTGAAGCATGTCATAAATAAAATTATTGAATAGAACTAAAAATGTAAGAGAGCCATTAATGTACATCTGTGTATTTGGTCTTAATCCTCTTAAAGAGAAATAGAATGTAAAGAGTGACAAAAGTGGTAACATACCTCTAAGTAACAGTTTTAGAGGGAATTAAAAGAAATAGTCGAACCCCTCTATTTGTTTAAAAAAATAACACAGTGGAAAAAGGCTATCATATAAAAGGTATGTGTTGTTTTTTATTTATAAAAAATTATATAGACACACTAATCCCAATGAACTCAAATACTCTATAGATTAATAATTATCTATTAAAAGACATTTTGTAAAAATTGTAAAACATATTTACTAAATAGTAATAAATGTAATAATAAATGTAATAATAAATTGACATCTGACATAAATAAAAACCCATCCCAATAACCTGTAATGTCTAAATAAAATGTTTTTATTATAGAATAAGTTTAGTACTACTGTTTTGTAGTATATTAGGTAACAGGTCCCATGTCACAATGTGAAGTATGTGCCTTTTCAGCAACATTAATTTGAAATACATGTAAACTATAAATGAAGACTATAAATCTACAATCATTTATACTATTATTTATTATTGCCTATAACACATACCAGACCAATTGGAGACCAGACCAATTTAAAAAGGAATTTTGAGGCACAATTCCCCGCCCCATTTAACTGCAGTTGTTTCTAATTAATTGCCATTCTACCTGCTTATTTTATTTTTAAAAATATTATTTAGTTAAAATGCTGTGCAAGTGTTGTGGCAAGACCCAAGTATAATGACTGTCGTGTTGTATGTACTATTGATAATACTGTAGATAGTCATAAAATGAATGGACAGTGCAATGGAAATCCTGTAAAAACTGATAACATAATTTAATCATGAGTCATGATCTCCTGGGATCTCTCCCTTTTACTCTTTGAGATCTTATCTTTGTTGTTATCTTTGTTTGCCTTTCTCTGTTGATTATGAGGCTCCAAATTGTCTCTCACATTCCCTAATGAGAAGTATTTGTAACAGACACACCATAATGTACAGTACACCCTTCATCAGATACAATGGATGCACCCTTAAAATATCCAGTATAAAGCTTTAATACAAAGATAGAGAATGTCATATATAGCAGTAGGAAGGCAGTCTGATCGCACATTATTAGAACATTATCAATACTGCTGCATACACTGTTTTGATTGCCACAGATATGCTCAGATATGACAGTCGGTCAGAGAGATGCATGTGCATAACTTGTTTATTTATCATTAATGATACTTTACATTTGAACTTATTGATATTTACAGAATGTTTATATCAGCATTTTTATATTTAAAAACATAATTGTTTTTCAAGTAATGGTTACCACAGACAAAATTTTATCATAAATTCACAAATGGTTTTCTAAAAGACAGATAAGAAATCCTGAGGGAACTCAGGGCTGCAAAATATTGTCTTACAATACAAACTGAACAGCTCCATATAAAGTTTGTCCTCTTTAGCCAAGATGAGATGTGATGTTTTAAACTTAGCCAATCATAGTACAGTTACACAACTTGGTGACTCAGAAAGTTTATTATTGTGTCTCTTTTCTGCAAAGTGTAGTTTCAAATTTAAACAGAAAATAAAATGCAATATTGTAATGAATTTCATTTGTAATTTGAGAAAATCAGTTTTATCATGGTAAAACTACAATGCACTGTTTTAATGTTCATGTCACTCCTGTAAAAAAGTAAATGCAAACCTAGCATCTTGGCAACATTTAGCAACTATAATTTTCAGGGCCTTGTTGCGGTGGTGCGTTTTCCTTCTTATTTTTACAGATCGGATGATCTTTAACCATTAACTACTCTTTTCAGGTCCTGTCACATCATTTCTGCTGGATTTAAGTCAGAACTTTGTCTTAAGATATTTTGAAATGCTTGTCCTGACTTTAACTCCATGTGTCCATCTAATCAGATTCAGAGCAGTCAAGTTTATTGCTATTATGGGAGTGTTGTGGTACCTCAATATATCTATCATGCTTCATCTTTTTTGTTTAATTTATGCATTTGGCAGATACTTTTATCCAAAGCAACTTCAAGGTATAAAGTTTAAACTTTGTGCTGCTATTGCAATGCTCTACCAGCTGAGCTACAGTGACATTTTTGTTGATATGATTTATAGTCATCTGTGTTTTGATATTCACTTAAATTATTAAACCATAATTGTGCGCCCTCACAAAAAGGTCTTTGTCTCAGAGAAATATATGCAATAAATAGTGGCCCAAGGGTGATGCTTCACTCTGTATGTAGATAAATGGAGGAGCAGGACCGCAGTCGCTCACCGTCTCGCAGGACCAGCAGAGTGGAGCAGGTGGTGGGACGCTGGCTTCGCCGCTCCAGGGAGTCTACCAGCCGGTACCAGCCTTTCGACTAAGATAATAAATAAATGTCTGAACCTTTGCCTTTTGTATTTTGTACCATTAAACTGTCGCACTACAGAGAGCGTGTGTTGGAGGACGGGCATGTTGGTGACAATGAATCTCAGGACCAGAGAAGCTGTCCAATCAGAGTCACCGTTAAGATTCCATTTGACCCCGCCCTCAGTTCCCATGGCTTTACAGTCTCAACACATACTCCACCACAGGTGCTGGACGTGACAGAAGGTATCTGCACACACAATATGCTTAATCACAACCATCATATTTACAATATGTAAAACTGTTGTTTGATAAAGTAGTTTTAATGTAAATTCCAAAAATGTATTCCTTTTTAATTATGCTGCATGATTAGTGTAGGTATATAAGGTGTTTTGTGTCTAAAATGCTATGACAGACATTATGCATTTTGAAAGTTGAAATTTGTTTTCGTACAAAACACATGCTTATCACTGGCTGTTATGTTCAGCTGTGATTCGTTTTCAGTTTATTAAAGAATATTCTGTTACATTGTAATGTCATGCCGGGTCCCCTTTCACACTTAAACAATACAGCTAGACTATTAGCAGCTGTGGGGGCAGCCGTGGCCTAATGGTTAGAGAGTCGGACTTGTAACCCAAAGGTTGCAGGTTCGAGTCTCAGGTCCGGCAGGGATTGTAGGTGGAGATTGTGAATTACCAGCACTCTCTCCACCCTCAATATCACGACTGAGGTGAGACCCTAGAACAAGGCACCGAACCCCCAACTGCTTACCGGGCGCCGCAGCAATGGCTGCCCACTGCTCCGGGTGTGTGTTCACGGTGTGTGTTTGTTCACTACTGTGTGTGTGCGCACTTGAATGGGTTAAATGCAGAGCACAATTTCCGAGTATGGGTCACCATACTTGGCCTCACGTCACGTCCTTTCCTTCCTTATACACAGTTATGAAAAAAATACAACTAGTTTGTGTTATCGTACCTAAGGCACAACGTAAGCCAGGACTTCCACGGATGCCCCATCAAAATAATAGAAGCACAACACCTTATCTACGTCTTTTATAATTAATTATTCATTTTATTCTATTGATCCATCTTATAATAGTGCTTATAATAGTTTTGCAAAACATCTCTCATGACCTCTTTACCTCATTATGCCCAAATGACTGTCAATAAAGATTCAGTTAAGTAGTAAAGTACCCAATGAATCACCCACAGTTTGGCCAATGTAGGGGCTAGTCAGTAAAAGACGGCTATGTTTTGGGTTTAAATACTGCTCTGGGCCTTCCTAGCACCCTCCCATTAGACTTGATTTTAGAGCAATTAGCATGGTAACAAAATCCACTCTTCATAAATGCCATTAAGATGTCTTTACAATGTCTTTTGATCAAATCTTTGAGATATTTTCTTTGAGGTATAATGACCTCAAAGATATTGAGGTCATTTGTATGTATTGTTTATATATTTATACACTATATAAAAACTATATTAATATATTAAATATATTAATATTTAAATTAAAATAATTTATTATTATATTATATTGTTATATGTTTTAACTATTTATATTATAATATATACAGTATGTGAATAATATAATTCATAAAAATATATTACACATTTTATCAATAAATGTAAATGCAGCAATTTTTAGCAATTATATGTTCTGATCTATTTTAAACATGTTAATTAAACATGTACAAGTTTGAGGGTTAAAATACTGTGACCCAGCAGCTATGTGAATGTACTTCTTCCCTTTTAAGCCACATATTGGCTGACTGGATTGGCAAATAGAGATGTCCACAGGAACCCTTGCTCTTAGCTGGACACATTTGATTACACAACAGCCAAATAACTAGCCAGTAACTAGAATAACATGGACACTCAGTCAAATAAGTGAGGTTCTGAATCTTAATTAATTAAGAGTTAATTGTTATATTATTAATCAGAATATAACAATGAATGTCTAAACCGTGTACACAAGATACACTTCTAACAACATTTTCCTGTTATACATTTTGTTTGTTTGACTAGGTGGCCCTGCTGATGGAAATCTTGTCCCCGGTGACCAGTTTATTAAAATAAATAATATTGCTGTTGATGATCTATCCACAGAACAGGCTGCTGACATCATCAGGTTTGTGGCATGAGTGTGTCAGTGTACATCTGTGAGAGTATAGCTATATCTAGGGGGCTAGATGTCTAGTTTTCCCTCAAGACAATCCCATATTTTAGATAATTTTCCTCTGTCCAAATGTAATGTTTCTACCCTGAAATAAATACTATTAACAGAAAAAATCTGATAACGTGTAACTATATTTATACAAATAACTGTCATATGTTTTTCACTCGTTTACAGAGAATGGAAGGACACCATTATATTGACTGTCCTAAGAAATACCATGGTAAGTGTTTGTGTGCACAGAATTAAAAACTTATTTCTCTTTCTTTCTTGTTACAATGTTGTTACTTCTGACTTGAGAACTGTGGGTACAGTAATGGTGTAATAATGCTACATGGTATTGACCAAGCTTATTAGCCCCTACAAAACTGTACAGAAATTCTGCCCACCATTCACAAACTTTTAAACATTCCCTGCCACTTTTTTTGCTGGTTTATTAAATATTTTGTCTAATATAATTATGCATTTGGCTATAAAAAAAAACTAAACTGTAGCATTCTCATCTCTGTAATACATTTTACCATGTTTAAATCCATTTTCCAGAGTCCTAAAGGTTTTCCTCAGATAAGTACAAAAGCTAAACAAACTGTCAGCATCATCGAAATATTTAGTGTATAATGTAATCATTATGGAATATAAATAATCATTTAGTGCTATTTTGTATATAAAGTATTTTGGTACCACCACCACTCTGCGTTTTGTAAAGCATTCTGTAAAGAGAAAACATGGTTCAGATATGTACACGTCAAAGCCAGTGCACATATGTTGTGAATGTCAGTTCATTTGGTGATGAATTTGGAAATTAGTAAAATCTGTCACTAAAGGTCTAACATTAATCCATTAAAAGGTCCTTTAATGACTGTGTCACAGGGACCGAAGTCTTCCTTCATAACTCCAGAGAAGAGAGCCAAGCTGAAGACAAATCCAGTTAAAGTGAGATTTGCAGAGGAAGTGGTGGTCAATGGTCACTCTCAGGTTTGAAACATTGTTATTCATGATAATGTGCATGCACACTAAATTTCAAGAAGAGAGTGAATGAGAGTGTCTAGAGAGTATCTAGAACAGGGGTGACCAGTCCAGCTCCTGGACAGGCAGTGTCCTGCAAAGTTTGGCACACACAAAACACAAAAAAAACACACATAAACAATAAAACAAACAAACAAATAAATAAATAAAACACACCTGAACCAGCGAATAAAGGTCTTAATAGACAAATTAGAAACTCCCAGGCAGGTGTGTTGGGGAAAGTTGGAGGTAAACTCTGCAGGACACTTGCTCTTCAGGAGCAGGTCAGAGCACACCTGATCTAGAGGAATAAAGGTACTGAGAGAAAAATGGTTTAGCATTTTACCTAGTGTATTAAACAAAATCCTACTCAATAATTTATCACTGTGAAACCTAACACTGTAAAATACTTAGGTTCAAATTCATAATCTATCTTATTTTTGTACTTTAGCCAAATTATTTTATTAAACATAGTGATCTTTTAATCCATTTGCATCGTTTTTCTGAAAGGTATAAGTTGTTTAAACCTTTAGTTATTCTATTATCTATAATTAGTCTGTGTAGTTGTACTGATACACAGTATAGTAATTGTGGTTTAGGACAGAGCACTTTGAGTGTAGTGCTGTGAGACACTCACTCATATTTTTTAATTAACATTCATTTAAACAAACCCATTATCAAGCACACCACATTAATAAGACAGTGATTTTTGACAGTGACAGTGAGACAGATTGCTTGCAGCTTTTTAAGAGCTTTTTTTTATGAGATTATGGTCACCAGCTGGTAAAATTTCTTTAAGGCTTAATCAGAATAATTTATTAAAATTAGTTACTCTTGTATATAAAAGATACACAGTGCCACAACCTACGTTATAATATTTATAAAAAAAAGAAGTCTTCTGACCCTGGACTATATATTGACCTCTGACCTCCAGGGTAACTCTTTGCTGTTCCTGCCCAATGTTCTGAAGGTCTACTTGGAGAATGGCCAAACAAAAGCTTTTAAATTTGAATCCAAAACCACTGTTAAGGTACTGTTGACATATCTACTGATGTCTAATGTTATGTAGTGTTCTGAAATACACCAAAAAGAACCACGGTACATGATTTGTACAATGGCAATACAGCGCTTTTACCATGTACCATGGTAATCTTTGAAGTACCCTGTAAATACAGCTAGTGCCATTGCATATATCATACTTTGGTATTGCTATCTGACCCATCTCTGTATTCTTGATACATTTACAGTACTTGTAAGGGAGGTATTGTTAAGCTTAATCTGTGCTGTGCATTACATGTCTAATGGTAGATGTTAGTATTCAGCTTAAGCAAATTCTTAATATATGTAATGTTCTTACCCATTTTCTTGTTGACTAGGACATAGTGATGACCCTGAAGGAGAAACTCTCTATCACTCATATTGAACACTTCTCACTCGTACTGGAACAACAGTACAGCAGCAGCAAACTATATCTACTGCATGATGAGGAGATTATTGAAGAGGCAAACACAAAAAACTACCAGAAATACATATTTTTATTAATAATACTAAATACAAGTTAAATATAGTTACCTCTTCCTGCATACATATGTATTAGATAAGCAACTCACATATTATGTATGTATTATTTCTCTAATAGTGTGTTTGTGTATTTGCGAGACAGGTGGCTGAGAAGAAGGAGACTCATCACTACAGGTGTCTGTTTCGTGTCTGTTTTTTGCCCAGAAACTTTGAGAACATGCTCAAAGATGACCCTGTGGCTTTTGAGTATCTATACCTACAGGTATGTTTGTGTGGGAATGAAAAAAAACAGAAATGTCAAAAATATGATAATGCCACAATAAGTATAGATTGTGTTAAATTGAAATTTCAGCTCTTCTGTATGCAATGTGTGTGTGTAGAGTGTGAGTGATGTATTGCAGGAAAGATTTGCAGTGGAAATGAAATGTAACACAGCTCTCAGACTGGCTGTGTTACACATGCAGGAAAGATTAGCCAGCAATGGACAATCTCTTAAAACACCACTAAAAGCTGTCATGTAAGTGTTCACACATACACACAAACACTTAAGCAGAGGTTTATATAAATTCAGATAACTCTGAACTGTTTTCACTTATGTAGGAAAACCTGCTTCTGCATTTTCCTTTTTGTCCTCCTAACAAGTGTGTCACAGCTAAAACATTTATTTCTAACCATTTCTGCTTGAAGGAAGGAGTGGGGCATTGAAAACTTTGTATCACATACCTTACTGCAAAACATGAGAGAGAAAGACTTGAAGAAAGCCATTAGTTACCACATGAAGAAACTTCTATCTCAGGAGCATAAGCAGAAGGTGTGTGCATGTGTTTTTGTGTGCTTATGCAGCTGTTTGTGTCATGCATTTAACTTTAATGTCATGCATTTAGAGTACATAAAGCATAAACTTTACTAAAAGATACTGGGGTCACAGTACAGTGATGCTATGGGATAAGTACTTTGTTATATACCATAGTGTTTGTTATATACCAAAGTATACAGGAATAGCACAGTAAACCTTAGCATTTGTATGCTTCTTGTAGTACTTTTGTTAGAGAAGTAAAATAGTTGTGTAAATAAAATAAAATGTGTGGGATGTTTTCATGTGTGGGATGTTTTCATAGGTGATCTCAGTAAACCAAGCTAGACTGAACTACTTGAATGAGATATCTGAACTCAAATCATACACAGGAAAGGCTTTTAGTGCCACTATGATGGTAAGACTTTAGACACATTCTCAGTCTCAAAGTCTCAAATAAAGAGACCATCTATGGATGTAGAATGAATGTATATGTAGTCATTAAAACAAACAACACAGCAGTGTACTGTTCCATACAAATGCATGTTTCAGTTTTGTGCACTTTTATGCACAGACAACATAATTTTTTAAGTAAAACAGATCATTATGAAGATAAATATTATGAACAATCAATTTGGTTTGTCTTTGTCACTGTCACATACTGAATACTCTCTTAATTTAACCAGCTGCAGGACAGAGAGTCAATGGTGAGTTTGTTGGTGGGAGCTCAGTATGGGGTGAGTCAGGTGATCAATCACAAGATGAGCATCATGACCACACTAACTGAATTCAGCTGCATTACCAGAGTGGAATTGCTACCTGAATCTGACAAAGTTAGTCTGGTCAAGATCTACCTACAGGATATAAAGGTATACACATACTTGTACACTTATGCATGTATTAATATACATGTGTGTGCACTCAGTATAATACACTATGTTTTTAATATTTATTAATTAGTGTATTTTACTTTCTCTGCCTTTAGCCAATAACCTTGTTGTTGGAATCAGTAGCCGCTAAAGATCTATTGTGTCTGGTAGCTGGATACTGCAAACTGCTGGTGGACCCCCAGATCTGTGTTTTTCCCTGGCCAGCTATTTCAAAGAGCCACCGTATATCAGCAGAAGAGGGTACGCAACCAATTTGTATGTATTACTGAACACATCACAGGCCAGACAAAGTTGATAATAAAACAATGCTTTTATTCTACTGTGTAATTCATTACTGATCTTCTAATCACAAAAACACCCCACCACTATACAAATTCAGCAAGAAAAGAGCAAAAAACACCCCATAGCTATCACAAGCTTGCCCTACAAAATGATGCAGTCTTAAAGCAAACACAAAATCAATGTTCTCTGTCATAAAACAAAAATGATTTTAGACGGTTTTGTACACTTAACTTTTGTTACAGTTGGCTTAAACCAGATACACAAAAGCAAATTCTAAACAAAAAACACACTTCACACAGGATACCTTTACAAGTAACAAAACACATGAAAAAAATAGTGACCTGCTGAGAAAAGAGTTTAAAACAGCCTAAGATGGTTAGCTGCTCTTTCAGGTTGTGGTCTTTTATCTGCCGGTTATGTTGGACTCAAAATGGCTGACCAGATAAACCAGCTACATACCATTTTAACCCAGCTAAAACCAAACAAAAAAAAACACAAACAAATGGAATGCCATTGTCAGAAATGCAGCAGCAATGTAATTAAACTTATGTATTTAAATAAAACAAAACGGCCACTAGGGAGCAAACGGGGAAACAGGCAAACAGAAAATCAATACAAAATATAAATAAACAATAATAAACTAAAAAGCACAATTTAAACATGGAAAAAAATCAATTACATTACTATATTCAAAATAACCAAAGGCGGACTTAACTTTAAACATACATTTACGCATTTGGCAGACGCTTTTATCCAAAGCGACTAACATTGCATTATAATATACATTGTTTCTGAGTATGTGCAATCCCTGGGATCAAACCCATGACCTTGGCGTTGTTAATGCCATGCCCTAACCACTGAGCTACAGGAAAGCTCACATACAATGAACAGTAAATATTACAATGAACGTGCACGACAACAACGAGAACAAAACCAACGAGGAACATAAGCACAAATAACGAGACGAGAAGCAAGAACCAAACCACAGATAAAACACGGAAGAAACACAGAAGAAACTTGGAAGCAACGCAGGAGAAGCATTTTTTATTATTGTTTTGTAAGTGGCAATGGGACAGAAGTGTACTGTCATAACACTAATAATTATTATTAACAATAATAATAATTATTATTTACTAGATAGGGTCACATTCCAAATTTTCCATATTAGTCCCTTTTCCACTGTTGGGCCAGTGCAAGCCAGGGCTTTCATCGAGCTCGGCTAAGCCAACAGCTGTAGACCTTCAGCTGCGAGGCCAAACTGAAGACGCCCTGTCTCCACTCCACTGTCGGACCAATTACTTTTAAGTAACATTATATGTATTAATTTATGTGTTTTGCATTGGGAATTGTGCCACTTATTAAGTAATCATTTTCAATAGCCTTTACTTTACTTTACTTTACTTTACTTTACTTTACTTTACTTTACTTTACTTTACTTTATATACATTACATCAATGCACAAATGCAAAGGTGCTTAGGAAATGTGAATATACGTACAAAGAAAACAAAGCAGGTGCTTTTGAGAAGTACCATTTAAAAAGAAAAAATCAAACAGAAAGACTGTTTTATCCATCTACTTCCTTTGAGGGTTGAAGCCAAATTTGCAAAGAGTGAAAAAAAAAGCTTCAGCTTCTTTCTCTCTGGTAAAAAAGGGCAGGGGCTTGAGTGCCACTGAATCATCAGAGATAAAATGGAGGACATGGAAGAGTGTCCATTTAAATGGTTTTAAATGGTTTTGCAAGTCAAAGTAAATTTTTAACCTATTGTTATGTAGTGTATCCGATTTGTTTGTGCTTCTGTCTGTGTTTATAGGTTATGTGTCACACTGTGGCAGTGACTCCGAAGACTCAGATACAGACATGGATTCTGTCCTTGCTCATATTGCTAGTACTATGAAAAACAACAATACAGTAGTTAAGACCAGTGAAAATTTACAAGACGAAAGTAAAAAACTTCAGATAGAATATCAGATGGAAAAAGAAGCAGAGGTGGAGCGTGATAGAGAGAAAGAAGAGGAGGAGATGGAGAAGAACAGCATAAGGGTAAAGGACAAAAAAGCCATCCATGAACCTAAAAATGCTAATAATGGAGAGACAGTAGAAACAGATGGTGAAAGAGTAGGAACAGAAAAGAATGACATAGAGCAAGAAAATAACACTGATGACTCACCGTGTGTCATCATTGTAGATGACCCCTCATCTGAAGTATCAGATTCATACCAGACTGAGTCACATTTCATGACCAGCATGTCTAGTGACTCTATGGATGCCCTAGAGGAGGATGACCTTATGACCTACTGTTCTGCCAGACGTCCATGCCACTTACCTGTGACAGACTCTTATTACCATGAAGATCAATACACTCCATCATTGACTCCAGGTCAACTCCACAGCAAAGATATTCATTCCCTCATTGAATTGTGCTCTGCTGATTCAAATGGTGAGTCTGAGATTGACCAATTATTTAGTTTTGCTGCACTCTCAAATATTGCTGAATGCCTGCCCAGCCCCCCTGAAGCCAGTGAAGAGGAGGACTGTGAAGAACCAGAAACAGAGAAAGAAAGGCACAAAAAGCAGTCACCTGTAAATTTAATTGGAAGTGCCATACCCCCTCCTGGAGACTATGTGTCCTTACATGAACAAGACGACACGAGACACTACTACAATATCTGCTCCAATGTTACCCCTGACAGTGCCCGCGGCCTCCAGCGACCTCTCTCTCCTCCAAGTTCTAGGGAAAGACAGATGGATCAGAAAAGTGAGGAAGTTAATAAGATGGAAACAGTGCTACTTTATCAGCCCCCACCAGGGTTTGGAGACAGCAGCTCAGATGACGAGTTCTTTGATGCTCAGGAAAGATTCGCATACCTTGAAGAACCCCATTCAACTGCCATAAATAAAGGTATGACATTGGCTCTCTTTATGAAATGTTCTCAAATTGTTACAAACATGACAGAATGAGTTAATTGCATGTAGTAAGTGGCAAGTAGCAATAGTAAGTAGTAATTTGTACCTGTTAAAGAAATTTGTATTGTAGAATTGGGATAAAGATCACTTATCCTTTGTATTTACTGAAATTTCTTTTTCCAGACAATACTAAACACTTAAGCACAAAAATATGCACACTAAGCCTAAACAAGATTGGAGTCTGTGTCGGTGAACAGGGGATAGACGATCAAGAAAAGAAAGAAATGAAGGAAAAATTGCATGAAAAAGTAGCTACACAAGATGAATTGTCAAGGTTCCAAAAAAGATCCAAAAAGCGTCGATCATTCATGGAAACAAATTATACATCCCTTGTATCTTTCCCAGAAGAGGATCAATTAGGTAACAGCTATGGCAATAGCATCCGAAGCTATGGTTCTGCATATATCAACCATGGCAGTGGCCAAATGGCATGTTTTAATGGTGGGTGCTCAGATCAAGGGCCATGTCCAACAGTCTCATCTTTAACCCACTCTGAAGGAGAACCAGCACAGCTGGAATCCAAACCCATCAACCCACACAAACCCAATGGTTCAGGACTCTGTAATACTCCCACTGATACCCAAGCTGGATCACACTCAAACAAGGCATATCAGCGGAAACAGCAACTTATAGAGATGGAACCAGATTCCATGGAGTGCAAATCAGTCACTGAGTTAATATCTACTGTATCGCCAACTATAGTAGCAGTACGTTCCCGCATGGGGCTACAGGACAAAGAAATCACCAGCAACCATGACAAAAATAATCAAGAAGAAGGTGTAGTAGGGGGTTTGGTGGAGGGATTGTTTGAAGGTCATTTGGTTTTGGATCCATTTAGAGGTTGTGACACCGCTGCATCATCTGAAGACCAGGCAACCAAACAAATGGAATGTTTATTGCAAAGCAGATCAGTAACCCAAAAGAGCAACTCACTGCCAAGACTAGGCCAGATAACCCAATCAAGTTGGCCCTGCTTTCCAGTCTCAAGTATATTACATACTACAAGCTCAAGTATAGACAATATGAACAATGGAACTTTAGGTCTAGAATTTGGGCTGAAAAAAAAAACAGTGGAGCCAACAGCAAAGACCAGGGGTCACAGCATATCTTCAGCCTCTGCTAGTGATGAACCACAATGCCAACAAACAAATTTATTTTCCCAAAGAGAACCAGAATCGGATG
The DNA here is from genome assembly GCA_036877575.1 of Botia almorhae. Classification (NCBI taxonomy): domain Eukaryota; kingdom Metazoa; phylum Chordata; class Actinopteri; order Cypriniformes; family Botiidae; genus Botia; species Botia almorhae. The sequence continues at coordinate 42,831 of JAZGTJ010001340.1, read as the reverse complement.
AATCTGACAGTACTTGTGACCCATCCATTCCAGAATTGTCTTCACACATTTCATCCTTTGAACCACCTCCAAACTTCCTACTTACACCCTGTTCATCTGGCATCATTGGGCGCCTCTCTGCCTCAACACTACGAGGAAAGATCCAGAACCTCCCTCTCTACTTATCACGTTCTCATGAAACATTAACTGCTAATTCTAATGTAAGTGGTAACGTTAAGTCTGTAAGAAGGCTTTCAGAAACACAACTAAATACAAATGAAGTTGAGGTGGCAAAAGAGGCAACAGAGGATATCATTTTGAATGAAGGGGTTGCTGACATAACAGAGGTAAAAGTGGTAACTGTAGTTTCTGAGGAGGTTACTGAGGTCATTGAAGAGGTAAGAGAGATTAGCCCCAAAAATCCTCAACTGCTTGTACAACAGAAAACCAAAAATAATGCCACAGGTTTTTCTACAAAAGCCAAATCACCCTTGTGTCCTGCAGCACAACTCTCACCCACAGACTCTCTCCAGGTCAGCCCTTCTGTAGTAGTTACCACACAAAATCTAAACATACCCTGGGGGGTGGTAACATCTAGAGAAATTAGTGGATTACAAGAGTGTAGCTGCTCTCCGTTAAGCACAACTCCTCATTGCTTTACCAACTGTGGGGTTTTCTCAAACTGCCATTCAAAGCCTACTACAGCCCAGCCACAATCCTTGCCAAGCCCATACCAACAAGTGAAACCAGACTTTAGCTGCAACTCAGCACTGGCTGTGGTGTGTGAGACAGTAATGGAGAGTGCTCAGACACCACTCGAGGCCTGCCAAACAGTATACACAAACTGTTTCAGTGAAGTCCTAGACAGTGCTAGCTTTGATGATGAACTCACAGTCTATGAGTTTTCCCACAGATCAAACCAGGGCGAAACAGAAGATGGAGTGTTGATGTCGATCCCTCCTTCATCTCTCGCTGCATCTCCTGCTTCCTTCTCACCATCTTCTCCATTGCCCTCATTCCCTCATGTAGTACTGCCACCTTCTTCATCTACAGAGCTCAGTCTCCTTCTGTCTCCCCTGGACACCACTGACTGTTTTCTGTCGGACCCTCATGATGATGCCATCGCTTCCCTGCTGGCTCGTCAGTATCCTCTACCACCAACAGGATTCCTTTCTTTGCAAAGGGATGTAGACATACTTTTAAATATCCTTGTTGGTGCAATGAAGAACCCAGAGGGGGTCCAGCACCCCAGGGATGCATGTGTGACTCATTTTTCGACAAATAAAAGGCGACTGCATGTGGAAGCTCGAGGGCTGTTGGCTGGAAGTCAACGCGTAGTGAGGGTTGGGCAGACACCAGAGGAGACACTTCAATCCTTGTCTGAAAGCTTCCGCTCCCTGGTGCAGCTAACAGGTGTCTGTTTATGCTTCTCCAGCTGCCAGAGATGCAGGGAGCGCCATGCCCAAGCACTTACAGGACTAGCAGATGTTGCAAAAACATACCAGGACTTTGCTCGGGCAGCAGAACTAGTAGGAAATGCTACTGAAAGAAACACTCAGGATCTCAGTATTAAACTCCTTGCTCGCAAATGCACTGCACTTACAACCTCAGTTTTCTGCCTCACTCAGCTGTTTCGCACTCTCACTGCCCTATGACATAAAAACTGTTAGATTTGGAGTTTCTAAACCAAATATTGCTAGCAATCTGACAGAATAGCTCCCTTTTGGTTCAACATGGTTCAAATAGACCCGTCGAGATATATTAATATTGCAGCAGTTGATAACATTGCCCACAAGGCACTGTCATACCAATATTACTGTATACCCATAGCATGCAGTAATACATACACTCACACACATATAAACACTGAAACATAAAACTTGCCATGTAATTGTTTTTAATGTATACATCTAAAATTACATATACAAAGAGAATGGAACTGTGTAATTAGCATGCAGACAGACATCAATGCACGATTGGGAGAATGATAATGAATGGTTACAGTGATACAAACAGTCTTTCTAATGCAGTATTCACTTAATTACAACTACCTTTAAATAACTGGATTTTTTTGGAAAGTTTTATTAAACTTTATGATAATAAAAGTTACATCTTTCAATATCAGTGCAAACACCTGCACCTTCTTTCCATTCCAATTGTTCTCTTTCGTGGTTATTTTTTTCCTGATTAGTGTCAAGTTTTCAATTACCTTTAAATAATTTGGTGGAATAATTAACAGAATATAATGTATATAATGCTTATATAAAGACAAAAAACTTTACAGAGTGATCATGTTAAGCAAAAGATTATTATGTGTCATCTCACATCAACCATATTTCATATATATGTATTTATTTGGAAAGTGGCATAGCTCATAATTTAAAGAGAATGTAGCTCAAATGAGTATTATATGTTGCAATCTACAATAAAAACACAATTATTTAAGAAATTAATATTTTCATTATGTATTTTATTTTGTAAAATAACTAATAATTTTTTCCGTTCGTTTTTGGAAAGATCACCTCTAACCGTTAAGGGAAGCGTAAGGAGACTATTACCTTTACTAGAAACCAGAAGTCAGAAGACGTAAGAAGTGGGAAATTCAAATTTTAAAACATGTTTAAATGGAAGATGTTTTGGCAGTTATCATTTTATATGGGATTACAAATATATGAAATCGTAACATAATGTGTCATAACATTATGTTACAATCGTAACATAATAAAATCATTTCCTAGATACTGCTTTCACTTTCCAGTTTTATTCATTAAAATAAAATACATTATTAGTATGCTGAAGATGATATTAAGCCCATCACTGAAAGCAGTTTATACTGTATATAAAAAAATACATGGCTTGTCTTTAGGTGTGTTAAGTGTGCTATTGCTTTGATGACCTGCCACGAGTTAAGATTGAGGCAGTGAAGAACCTTTGTGAAGAACCAGTGAAGAAGTCATCAACATGTGTGTTGTCTCCATCATGTCATTGAGATCAAACAAGATCTACATGGTTCTTGAGGTATGTTTAACTTTGACTACAATTTTAGAGATTAATTAGTTTAATGTGGATTATTCGTCCTCTCTCTCATATCTAGCAACTTTACATGTTCCCAAAATGCGTTACAGCCTTTTACTTAATACTATATTGGGTTAAAAACAGTTTAATCTCATTTGCCTAATCTGATTTGTCTATTTTCTTCTACGGATTATGTGTTTGTTTGGTGCAGAAAGATTTTTGCATGCAACTTTGCCATTTTTTCTGACACAGATAAAATGTTTTGTAAGTGCTCAAAAATATTTGCTAATATTTTGACAGAGAGGAAAATACAGCCTTCCACACTGGCTCTCAACTGGAAGCATTCTGCTTCTAAACCACATGATGCAGGTACTGTACATGACTTGTGTGTCTATACGTTTTTTAAAAAGGTAAAGCAATTCATCCCGTCACCTGCAGGTGGACCCAAAGATGCTGACAGTGAAACAAATGCTTGATCACCCCTGGGTTATGAAGGGTTACAGCACACCAGTGAAGTGGCACAGTAAACATCCTGTAAGATAGGTTCTAGTATGTTTCTTGTAACCTTTATAATGCTTAGAATTACATGTGCTTCCGAGATCTACTTGGTCATCTTTGGTCAAACTATTAATAGCATTGTGTGAGATTTTGAGTCATAGATTAAATTTTAAAACACTGTTAATAAATGGGCAGAAATACCCCAAGATGTTTATTGACCATTATTATATATATAAGTAGAGACAACTGCATTTTCAAAACTATATAAGTGATTGTGCTACATAAACAATCTTGCAAGTTGCAACACTGTTTTAACCCCTTAACTTATTGTTTATATTTTTTTAGTTAGGTCATATACAGGGGTTGGACAATGAAACTGAAACGTCTGGTTTTAGACCACAATAATTCATTAGTATGGTGTAGGGCCTCCTTTTGCGGCCAATACAGCATCAATTCGTCTTGCGAATGATATATACAAGTCCTGCACAGTGGCCAGAGGGATTTTGAGCCATTCTTCTTGCAGAATATTGGCCAGGTCACTACGTGATGCTGGTGGAGGAAACATTTCCTGACTCGCTCCTTCTAAACACCCCAAAGTGGCTCAATAATATTTAGATCTGGTGACTTTGCAGGCCAACTTTACTTTCAAGTTCATCAAACCACTCTGTCACCAGTCTTGCTGTGTGTATTGGTGCATTATTATCCTGATGCACGGCACCGCCTTCAGGATACAATGTTTGGATGCACATGGACCTCCAGAATGGTTTCGGATGTCCTTGGCAGTGACGCGCCCATCTAGCACAAGTATTGGGCCTAGAGAATGCCATGATATTGCATCCCAAACCATCACTGATCCACTCCCATGCTTCACTCTGGGCATGCAACAGTCTGGGTGGTACACTTCTTTGAGGCTTGTCCACACCGTAACTCTCCCGGATGTGTGAAAGACAGTGAAGGTGGACTTATCAGAGAACAATACATGTTTCACATTGTCCACAGCCCAAGATTTTCGCTGCTGGCACCATTGAAACCGACATTTGGCATTGGCACGAGTGACCAAAGGTTTGGCTATAGCAGTCCGGCCATGTACATTGACCCTGTGGAGCTCCCGACGGACAGTTTTGGTGGAAACAGGAGAGTTGAGGTGCACATTTAATTCTGTGAGTTGGGCAGCTGTGGTTTTATGTTTTTTGGATACAATCCGGATTAGCACCCGGACATCCCTTTCAGACAACTTCCTCTTGCGTCCACAGTTACTCCTGTTGGATGTGGTTCGTCCTTCTTGGCCGTATGCTGACATTACCCTGGATACCGTGGCTCTTGATACATCACAAAGTTCTGCGGCCTTAGTCACAGAAGTGCCAGCGAGACGTGCACCAACAATTTGTCCTCTTTTGAATTCTGATATGTCACTTATAATGTTGTGCGCATTGCAATATTTTAAGCAAAAATGTGCTATTACTGCTATTTGTTTAATATGACAGTTTTATAATCTAATTGTAGTCAAATCCTCACAATCTGTACGTTGAAATAAGTGAAGCTATAAAGTGTGATTTAAAAAAAAATTAATATTGGCATTCATAAATATTTGTTTTTGAGTCTGCAGATCTAAAGTAAAGATATAAGTAGTTTTTTCTCTGAATATACCTTTGTAAATAATTTAAATGCTTATTGACAAAGATATACACAGGCTTTGTTTAAAGATAAAATATAACAATAACAGTTAAAATAATAACAGTTTTATTTTTCAATAAACAGTTTTCAAGCAGTTATTGTTGAAATAACCAAAGAAGATTTTTTTGCATTTAATTTCTATTAATAGTAGAGCTGGTTTAACTTTTTTTTAAATAAATGAATAATTGTGACCACTAGATGTCAGCAGATGCCAGTCCTTCGACCATAGACATCATACCGTTGTACAGTGAGATGTGACTATCAGCACAGTTCCTTCTGTTATTATCCTTTATTATAAACGTATCACACACAAAATACATATTTAGTGTGTGTGTTTCTCCAGTGGAAGTATGACCACTTAACAGCCACCTATCTGTTACTGCTGGCTAAAAAGCGCCAAGGTCGCTCTGTGCGTCTGAGTGCCCTATGCCTGACCCCACCTACTCTCCTTTACAGGACATACAAGTGAGTCACTTATTCACACATTCAGCATCATAAGAGTTAATATTTGAAGCTCCTTTAACTAGCTGAACCCATTATGTTCAGTTTGTGCCACACCTTGGTGGTGTTGTCACGGTACGGTGTTGGTATCATACGGTGATACTATGGAACTTTTATATAAATATATTTACCATGGTACTACATGATTAGCATATTCATATGCGATAATATTTATTTTGTGGGACTCAGCGGGGATCTGATGATACAAAATCAGGGTGACAACACATTAAGATTTTGCAATCTTAGTTGCTTCTTCCTTATTCAGTTGCATTGCAATTGTTGTTGAATAAAAATGCTACAGTATGTTTTACTTTATCACACACTTGCTATAAAATTCAATGGATTTAAAGAACACTGATGCAGTATTTTGATAAAAATATAGCTGTATTTGTCATATATTATTTTGGTCCCCCTTTATTTTTGATAGATACTTCAATGACATTACATCGAAATGTGGTATTGTCATAGAACAATGTCCATCAAAATCTTTGAACATGCCATGGTAATCTTCTTAAGGGGTATTTTAGAGTTATACCATGTGATTATGATGCATGTGCTGTTTGTTTATTAATATCAGTTGTCACAGGTGCAGTTTGATATATTAATGGAACGTGTAGTAGTTTACAGGAGAATCATTGTGTGTGTGTGTGTGTGTGTGTGACAGCTGAAGAAGAGTCTACGCTTCAGTGAGGATGATGATGGTGTTCACCCAGTGGTGCTCAGCTCTATGGTCTTCCCCCCTGATTGCTATGATGACGAGAACTCCTGGACCCCTCTCACACCCAAGAACACACACACCACAAACACTCCACGCATGGTTAGCCACCCTGTTCTCTTTATTTGTCTGCTCTTTCCATCTGTCCAGTGCTGCTTATATGCTCAAAATCTCTCTCTTGCTATATTTTTATTTTATCCAAAGTGACATACGGAACACCAGTTGGAAAAACGGTCATTCCGGATTAACCCAGGGTTATGTGTCTTGTTTAAGAATGAGCTTGAAAGAGCTGGATTATGATGAAGTAATTTTGCAGGCAATATCAGTGAATTTATCATGCAGTAATGTGTCTAAAAAAGGTGCACTCTGTATAAATGTTTTTCTTGTTTTTCAAACCATTAATCTGTAATTAGTAATTGATAGAAAGTTCATAGAAATTCATTGGTCAAAGATGTGGGAATCCTGTATGGATCACCTTTGGTAGAGATTGTTAGAGATTTTGTTAACACAAAAACAACACAAAACTGTAATTGCAGGGTGTTAATTTATGTAATGTGACGTAATTCAGAGCAAAACAGAATAGTGAGCAGCAAATTAAGCAGACCAGGATTTTTGTTTTCCATAAAAAATAATTTTCCTTGGATCAAAAGGCGGTGAAATGTGTTGGGCGATCATGTTGGCTAATATTTCTTCTTCCTGGATTGTTTTGGATATGTCAGCAAAGAAGGAATTAGAGGAAGTTGCAGCATATTGATAAAAGATAATTTTTTATTTTGTGTAAACTAATGAATTGTGCACATGTAGAACAGGTTCATTTTTTTCAAGTTAAAATAAAGTAAACAGTATTTTCATATATCTGTTATTTTTCTATCATTTTTAAAACAACCGCTAATCTAGTGTGCTGAGCAGGATCATTGTGCTTTATCTTATATTATTATATGTTTTGGGAACTCTTTTGTTATTTAGATACTGACACCTGAAACATCAGAGAAGAGAAATGGGATAAAGGAAGGTCCCACCCACAGAAGCGAGAGAGACGTGATAGGACAAGAGAAAATAAGGAAAATCTTGCAGTGAGCAGCACAGATGGAGATGTATTTGCTCTGTCTGCTCCTTGAACTCCAATGAGCAGTAGAAAGGCCCGACCCAACAAAAGTGTAGCAACGCCTAACAACAACAACAACATTGCAAACAGAGGTGAGCTGGATAATAAAGCAATGGCACATCACAGCACCATCTGCAAGCAAATGATGCTTGAACCTTTCCTAGGATCTAACTTAGTTTTTCTGAGCCATTTTTTGTGGCTTACTTTTCACCAACTGAAGTCTGTTACCTTTATTTTCACACAGGTGTCTGAACAGAGTGATTAGTGTCACATTAACTGTGGGCATATTCGACTAAGTTTGGCAACCAGCAAGTGTTTAAACAGTTTGGTCTTAATTTTAAACAGTATATTAATTGTTGGCATCTACACTTTGATTTAGTTCTAGCAGTTTAAGTATGTGTGTTTTGGTATAGTCACAGCGTGTCTTGGGAAAAGTCTAAATGTCCCAACATACACTGCGGTCACCTCGTTACTGTCACACACCACCTCCTGCACTGGAACGGACAAGAACACACCGGGGACAGAGCGAGAGTGTGTGTATGCGAATGTGTTTAAGACAACTCCCGAAGCGCATTCTGACAGGTGTATGTGTCACCGTTCCCAGTGCTGCTGGCCGCATATAGCATGTAGTGACACATGTTTGTTCCATGTGTATGTGCAGAAGCGGTCAGTGCCTCTAAAGAAGTGTCCCAAAGGAGAGAAATGGACCGACAGCAGAGCAGCCAGACAGGAGAGATTGAGATTCTGGCCTTCAGCCCTGAGAGGAGGTAGAGAAAGTTTCTGTGCTGCAAGATGTGGTGAATTATGGGAAAAGTTGAAGAGTATCTTTTCTTTGTTACAGTAACTTCATTTTACAGTAAGATTCCATTTGTTAACTGTATTTGTTAGCATGAAGTAATAACACTAGCTAATAATACTTTCACAATATTTATTTGTTTTAAACTTAATTTCAACCATTACATACATTTTTAAATCTAAAGTTATCTGTTAACATCAGTTTATGCATAATGAACTAACATGAATAATTGTATTTGTATTACCTAACATGAACAATAATTAAAATTCTTTTATTATTTACTCACCCATATGTCATTTCATATCTGTTTGATTTTATCGCTTCTGAGGAACAAAAGAAGATATTTTGAAGTACATTGGTAACCAAACAACAGTGGCACACATTGTACTTCATGACTTCCATTGTATGGGCACAAAACCACTGAGACATTTATCAAAACATCTTCTTTCGTGTTCCACAGGAAAAAAAAGTCATACGGGTTAAAAATGCCGTGGGGGTGAGTAAATAATGGAACAAAATTGATTTATGGTTAAACTATTTCCCCTCTATTGCCTATTTGTTTAGTTGCTGTTAAAGCACATTGCACATTGTTACTTCATGTTACTTAATGCTTTAACGAATGTTAATGTATTGGTCCTTACTGTAACATGTTTTCAATTTCTTTACCACTAGCGCAACAAGGATTTACAAAAAAATATTTCAAAATGGTTTCAGCTTACGAATGGCTTAGCTATGTTTTTCTGTGCGTAAAACTGGGCTAAAAAGTAAGGTCTAGGTATAGTACCTTGTTGTTAATGGTTCTTCGATCCAGAAACATAGTCATAGTATTCCTTGACAATTTTTCACCCACTCTCTGACCATTAGAATAAAAGTGATTTTAAGACCTTAAATTCTTAAGATCTTAAGTCTTAAATAAACACTTCACGTGACTGGCAAGCCAGGTGTCTCATTGACGTTGTAGAGTCCTGAATGTTTCAGTATATTTTCATAGTATTGTGAATTCTATATCTTAAGATCTCTATGTATAATCTGGTTTATTATCTACTTCACATTAATAAACCAGATATCTGTTGGCATGAGACTAGTGTTACAGAATTAACTTAAGCAGAAGTTAATGCGCCTAGAAAAGGAATCCCACCTCAAAAACTGTAAAGACAATTATAAAGACAATAATAAATAAGTATTAAGTACTAAGTACTAAACAATTCATGTGCTTACAGAAAAGTCAGAGATTTTTTTCTGTAGTAATCATTGTTACCTCAAATCTGTTGAAGTAATTTAATTTGTTTTAAAGAAGAAACATCCTTTAACATTGGTTTTCCTTAGAAACACATGTGAGGATCAACTAAACTTCTTGATATTTGCTTCATATCCTCACTCTGACATCTTTCTTGTAGTCGTTTCACGAAGTCCCTTGATAAAAGACACTTATTGATGACTGTCACTGTTTATAAGATCTTTCTCTGTGACTACACATGAATTCATAACTGTGAAGATTTAATTAGCAGAGTAATAGCACAGTTTTGCTTAAAATATTGCAATGCACAGAACATTATGGGTGACATATTAGAATTCAAAAGAGGACAAATTGTTGGTGCACGTCTCACTGGCGCATCTGTGACTAAGACAGTGACAATGTCAGCATACCACCAAGAAGGACAAATCACATCCAACAGGAGTAACTGTGGATGCAAGAGGAAGCTGTCTAAAAAGGGATGTCCGGGTGCTAACATAAAACCACAGCTGCCCAACTCACTGCAGAATTAAATGTGCACATCAACTCCACATCAACTTCCACCAAAACTGTCCGTCGGGAGCTCCACAGGGTCAATGTACATGGCCGGACTGCTATAGCCAAACCTCAATGGTTTCAATGGTGCCAGCAGCGAAAATCTTGGGTTGTGGACAATGTGAAACATGTATTGTTTTCTGGTGATTCCACCTTCACTGTCTTTCCCACATCCAGGAGAGTTACGGTGTGGAGAAACCCCAAAAAAGTGTACCACCCAGACTGTTGCATGCCCAGAGTGAAGCATGAGAGTGGATCAGTGATGGTTTGGGATGCAATATCATGGTATTCCCTGGGCCCAATACTTGTGCTAGATGGGCGTGTCACTGCCAAGGACTACCAAACCATTCTGGAGGACCATGTGTACCCAATGGTTCAAACATTGTATCCTAAAGGCGGTGCCGTGTATCAGGATGATAATGCACCAATACACACAGCAAGACTGGTGACAGAGTGGTTTGATGAACATGAAGGTGAAGTTGCACAGGCCTGCACAGTCACCAGATCTAAATATTATTGAGCCACTTTGGGGTGTTTTGGAGGAGCGAGTCAGGAAATGTTTTTCTCCACCAGCATCACGTAGTGACCTGGCCACTATTCTGCAAGAAGAATGGCTCAAAATGGCCACTGTGCAGGACTTGTATCTGTCATTCCCAAGACAAATTGATGTTGTATTGGCCGCAAAAGGAGGCCCTACACCATACTAATGAATTATTGTGGTCTAAAACCAGACGTTTCAGTTTCATTGTCCAACCCCTGTATATATATCTATATATTTTGGAGGTTTGAATATGCGGATTGGTTTTCAAGGACAAAAATGTTTATAAAGGGTTAGGTTTAGAGTTAGGGCATAGAATATACAGTTTGTACAGTATAAAATCCATTACATCTATGGATTTGTGTTTTTATTCACTACTTCTAATGTGTTTGCACTAACTTGGATGGGTTAAATGCAGAGGACAAATTCTGCAGTCTGTATGCTGCAGAAACCAGAGGTGGTGGGTATCCATTGGCAAAGGCTCAAAGGCGACACATGGGTATACAAGCACCTGGTAGAAGACATCTTGTCTACCTCCAGCATCTGATGTCATCATATTACCCTAAGTTAACTGGGTCGACGAGGTCTTTCTCAGTTGATCTGTCTTTCACTACTTATAAGCATGCCTGGTATCATTTTCCACACAGTATTATTTGTAATGTTCTGCCCTTAATAAAAATAAATTTTTTTTGGTCATTTTAAACAATTCAGATAATGGAGTTGACTTTCATTTTACATAAGCATTAATTAATACTGGTCTCTTTTGTTTCTGTCTTCATGTTATAGTGTCTGTCATGTTTTATTTGTTTTGTTTTATCTTTTAGTCTATTACTTTATTCAAGATTGATGTTTGTCATTTTTGTTTGTGAAAAACATGATACTCTTTTGTAATTAGTAAATAAGGGCGACCTCTAGTTTTGATCTAAAAGTAAAATAAATGTGGTTGACAATATTTCAATTAATGTCAAATCTGTTGTATTAAAATCTTTTTGTTCTAATTCATTATTTTACACAAACTTAAATGGAGTGTTCATATTTTTATAACTACAAAAAAGCTAAAAGATGGTAAAAATGTTTTTAATGGAAAACTTTTTAGACATTATAAACATTTATAGCCCCTAAAACAAACTTTCCCTTTATACTGTATACAGTATATTAAAATTAATGTATGGTTAACCCCTCCCACAATTTTATAGTATGTGTAGGTCTGTGAAATCAATGTCACATGCTGGTAAGATCATGTATTAACTTGCTTTAACTGTTCTATTATGATTGAAGTGGGATCAACCTGTGTGTCAGTCCTACTGTGCATATCAGCATAACAATAGCCATTAGTGTGACAGATATGAGTGCTTACATAGTTAACATCAGATAAAGTGTGTGTGTGCTGGTTGGATGTTAATGGGGGGGTAAGGTGGTAATATGGCTGTGAACTCACCCTCCCACTGATAATGACTCCTGCTGTGCATTTAAGAGAGGGGGGGGCAAGGGCCAGCTGCAGGAACAGACGCTAGCTGTCATCTCTCATGTCTCCTTAAACCATCTCCTCCACTCTGTTTTTCCACACGCCCTTTCTATCTCTCTTTATTTTGTTATACTGGCTTCTGCTTCCCCCAATAATTATTGTCATTATGTACATTCATGGTAGTCTATATGTGTCTATTTTCATATAAAGCATCCTTATTTATTTTTCAGGTGTTGGATGTTTTGTTGGTCATTTGGCTTTCACTGTTGGTCAGGCTATCACTGTGGTAAAAACTAATTAAACAAGCACAAGGTGGTTTGTAGGCCCTATCTGGTTTAGCTGGTCAGGCTGCTTGTTTCCCTGTCTGAACCAGCTATAAAAATGAGCTAAAATCCTTCAAGTGCCCAAAACCCCTCAAAAACAGACCAACCCGTGGAAGCCATCTTGGTCAAACACACATCAAAACACCTATGGAAGCACACAGTTTATTTGTTTCATTTATTTTAATGCCTATCTACACCATCTTATTTGAATTCTTCTGTATTGTAGCATTTTATAGTTCAAATAAAACTGAAGATTCTTTATATATAAAGTCTATTCACACTGATCCACCAAAAGCCAACAGTAGCATTCTATTAAAATTAGATTTTAATTAGAATGTCTGTATTTGTTGCCATTTGTATCTCGGATCAATGTGTAAATTCACCCTAGGGCAATAAACAATTCAGATCGGTACATTTACACTGAAGAACTTAATTCTCATCACTCCAGCATTGAACACCTAGACTCCTAGACTTAAGTCAGAGAAGCTAGACTTAATGAGCTGAATGTGTTTATTCCTTCCTCTGCTTGTATTTGTGTGTATTTTGGTCAAAAAAAGCAGAAATGTTTTTCTTCATTACGAAACTGACAGATATAGAAGATACGTGAGCTTTGATGGCTTACTCTCCAATTACCCCCACCAGTTTTAACAAATGTTTCTGCTTTCCATTGATGCTGCTTGCAGACAGAGAAGAGAGCCTGTTCATTAGGGGACTTCATACTCAAGAGATGCGAGTTTCCATCATATACACACACACAGACCCAGAGCTCTAATAGGCATGTACAGTAGATGGCGGAATGTGATGTCTCCAATAGAGAAAATTATTGGCTGTGTTGTTTTGTTAACGGGCGAGTGGTTCCAGTGGTTGAGGAACAAATGAAGAATTTGATTGTTGTGCCGAAATGTCTTTTCAGCCTGAGGAAACTATTGGCAAATGTGCCAGGAGAAGAGTACAATGACATGTAAATTAAACATCTGCTAGTCTTAGTTTCAAGAAAAAAATACAGATACAGTTTGTCAGGCATCTTCGTTTCCACCTAAACTGGGCACCACCACAACAAAAATAAGCACAAAGGAAATGCGCTCTTCAAGTGTTCAGCAACCAAGTGGTTAGCATTTAATATGTAAATAGTAACAGGGCAGTTCCGTTATGTTGTACACTTCCAGGCCACCATAGGTTAAACAAAGGCAAAGATTACTGATTAGTGTACATACACTAATTCTCATGTGTTGCCAAATTTGTAGTTTATTTGTAGCAGATTTAAAGGAACTTTTCATGATCTTTTGTAATGTTCAGTAGAAAATATACTAAACCCAAAATGGTGTTCCAAGCTCCACAACTGTCTGGAAGAATACATTGAAACCTGGACTAATGAAAGTGCATAATTAGGAAACAAAATGGCAAAAATTCATCTTGAAATTTGATGTTCACAAACCTTTAAAGAGTTGTAATGAGCTTTTTCATTAAGATACACAGAATATTTGTAAAAACTTATCAATGTATATGTGGGAGGTGCCATGGAGTATGTGTGTCAGTGTATCATAAAGATTTATTACATTGAAACTGCTCATTATCATGTAGACTGGACTTACTCAGTCAAGCAGAGAATTAAAATCCCTAATTGTGCTGTCATCCTTTCCTCAGTCTTCCTCTCTCTCTTTTTCTCCTTGTATCTGACCCCCTCCAACTCTCCTTCTCACCCTTTCTTCTCTGTTCATTTCTACTCTTCTCTGTGCCTGATCACTTTCTCCCTAAACCCCTGCACTGTCTATGAGTAGATAAGACATCACCAATGGTAAAAGGCAAAAACATAAACATTTTAACTACTTAGTTGTTCTAAGAATAAGTGTAAGGCAGTATGGTGCATTTTGCATTTAAAATAAATGAGATAAAGTTGTGTTTAAATGTGAAAGGAAGTGATCAGAATTCATTTTTGTTGTACAGAAAGGGCAGCTTTAGTTTTTAGTATTTTGTTCTGCAACTTTTAAATAATTTCAGGGTGGGCAGATGGTGACAGAATTTTCAGTGACTCAAATGAACTGATTAGGTTTGCACTAGAATATGTGAATTTTGCCATAGCACTTTGGACACCCTCTTATCTACAATAATCTTGCACATTTTCAAAGATAGGTTATTCGTCTTTTCCTTTGACAACAATATATTATTGTCATATATGTACAATATATATATATATATATATATATATGTATTTATATATAAATTCCTTATTTTTCTTATACAATTTCTCGATCTGTTTTCCATTCATCCCACTCTTGCCCTATTTATATTGTATCACTACATTTCTCTATATCTTTTAAATGGCCATCTAACTTTCCCCCACTTTCAGTATCTCGGCTATTTTCTATCTTTTATTATCTGTTTGGCCTCATCCCTAATCTTCACCTTTCTCCTCCATCTGTCACTCTTGTGTGTTATCCAGGTCTTTATCTCAGTCTAACTTGGTGTATTTGTTCGGTGTCTGCTCGGTTCGGATGATGTAAAAAACTCTCACGATTCATTTTTGTGTTTGAACATGAAAGTGAGGAATGAGAATGTGTGAAAAGTGTCTTTAAATCCCCTCCAACTTTTTAGTTCTATTTTCTCCTTGTTTCCAGTTTTCTTGTGTTCTCTCTCTCTCACACACACACATGCTTCTCTCCTTGTCAGTAATATTACAGCTTAAACCGACAACGTTAAAATTCTAGGACCTCTTTCAGAGCTGTGTAAATGTGTGTTTGTGTGTGTGCCTTTGAGCTACAAAGCGCTAATACACACACACTCACACTGAATTCACTTGTAAGCAGGAAACAAACACACCAAAACAACAAAAGGCCAGAGGAAATTGAGAAGCATCAAGGAAAAATCCTCTATTCACTGCTGTACAAAATGCTCCCAGTGGCTATTTCAGGGGGGGTGCCCGATCTTTGTGTGTGGTTATGCTTAGCTGTACTTTGGGGACAATTGCCTGCAGAAGTTAGCTAAATCTGACAAAACCTCGTATTGGGAGGCATTTTTAAATGAGTCTTAAATAAAGGGTGATTTTAATTTTAAAACTGCTAAAGCATTTTTAGGGGCAGGGTTACGGCTAGTCTGTAGGCTCACATGAAATCTGTATACGTGGAACTGCAGAATTGTTAATCACCCTTCAGTTCTACGCATTTGTTTTTTAAATATATTGGCCTGTTGATTACCATTAAGTGGCTAATACTTTGTCATGTTTAGCACATATTGTCGTGTTTAAATCTGTTCTGCAGAATTTGGCAGATTCAGAGCAAAAGAATCATAGAAAAATCCTAAAAAGTCCTAATCTGTGTAGTTACTGTAATAGCTTCATAAAAAATAGTATGTCCTTTTATATATATGGTATGTAAATATATATATATATATTAATATATATATATAAATATAAT
>JAZGTJ010001340.1:0-26981 GCA_036877575.1 Botia almorhae | reverse complement strand
ATATATATATATATATAAATGTGGCTTTTTGTATATGGTATTTCTTGTATATATATCTTGTTATATATCAATATCTAATGTGTACTTCTGATTAACTGTGCTACTTGTTATTACAGTGACTTTACCTGCAGTAACTATAACATTTTAGTAGAAACTGTAGTTACCTTGGTAAGTTGTTGTATGGAATATGTATTTTGTCTATGTGTGTTTAAGTGAATTCAAAACATCAGTCTAGAGCAGTGTGTGAAATATTTAACAGAAACCTTGTCTATAAAGTGAATACAGACAAAACGAACACAGGTCCATCCTACGCACTCGTGTTTTGGATTCTTTTGCTCTCTCTCCCTGTCACTCTCTCTTACTCTCTCGTCCATTCACCCCCAACCCTCTCTATTTCTCTCTCTGTCTCTAATTGGGTCTAGGATGAGTTTCTTTCGACAGGTCCATTCATCATGGACGAGACCAGAAGGACAAACCCTCAGGGAGAGATGGAGAGAGAGAGCGAGGAGGGGGGTCAGACAGCTGGATGAGAGGGTCTTTTGCCTGTCAGCTCACTTCTGTACTCTTTTTTCCGCTGTCTTTTTTCCCCACTCGTCATGAGTGTCAGACATTACAGGCTGAGGAAAAGATGAGGAAATTGTACAACTCACTGGAGCATTAGTTAGACGATTAGATCAACATTTGTTTGAACTTTTTCTTGAGCACCAAAAAAATCTGCACATACTTTCACGAACTACTTGCACTGATATGCATTTCTATTACAAAGAGCAAGACGTTTGTGTGTGCATACAGTTTTTAACCTTTTACTATAACACTTTACATTTAGGATCCCTTTCTAAAGCATTTATAAAGGTGTTCATTAAAAAGTAATAATTCATTTACAACTGCATTACAAATCATTAATAGGCAGAAAACTGCATAAATAAAAATGGTGAATCTAATGAAACAACTGCCAAACAGTGAGCCATTTGTAACTCACATGTTATAAATACTTATTTGACTCAAGATTCATGATCATCATGATTTTAATCGTTAAATAGATATAGCTATAGTGAGTCTGAAGATTGTTTTCTTATCATTTGAATATGTCACCACTCCTGTCACTTTTCCTAACATGTTGCTTACTAGGTGCTACTCTGAATGTCTTATGATTCTCTGTAACAACCTTTATGTCATGATGCTTATCCACAACAATTTATAAAATAACTGATTTCCCGTTTATCAAGATGAATTTATCCAAAACACTAAATGCAAAATGAGTGACTAACTATTTATTCATGATGTTTTATTAATGAATATTGTATTAATTTCCTTTAATGGAAATGATAGTAAACAACAGGGAGGAAAGAAAAAACACTCAAAATCAATATTCAAATACTAAAATCTGTTAATACAATTTGTAAGTTACTTAACTTGAAAAATACCCAAAACACATGCAAAGGCTTTTAAAAACAACTGACCTAGTCAAACTCCTTTACCCATAGAAAAGTTTTAAAAGAGTACTTCTCCAAACTAATTACTGTAAGAAGTTTTTCCTGAAAATGGCTGTTCACCTTTTACCCCCACACCCACACCCATGGCCCAATCATGATGCACAGCAAAGCTGCATATGAAATATAAAATATGAAAGAGAAGAATCTACAGCTTCTAATCAAGTGCCACCAGTTCTTCAGGCTCATATGTGTGTGTATTTGCTTGCGTATGAGTGGAAAAGAACAAGCACATCTCCTTGTAAGAGCGTGTGTGTGCGCCTGCGAGAGTCTTCAACTACACATGAGCTTTATTCACTTCTGCCTTAATAAGACTCTTGCAATTACCTCAGAACTCCCACCCAGCACCCTTGATTTCCACTCACACACACACAAAAGTAGCTACTCTCTGAGTGACGTTAATTTGCATGGCTTCTTGGCCTGTTAATGGCTCTCTCTCCCACTCTTTCTCTCCTCTCACTGAGCAAGAGCAAATAAAATAGACAGGAAAAATAAAAATGTCATGATTATTTATTTAATCAGGCTTGAAGGAGACAGTCTAATAAAGGAAGAGAAAATCTGTCCACCACAGATGATTTATTTTAGTGGACAGACTAAGGTTCAGGTCTGAATTAAATTTATCTTCATGTTGGTGTATGCTCTCAATTACAGCTCCATGTGTCTGGATAAGGCCCCTGTGCTGTGTATGTAATTAGTAAATATGGACATAACTTTTATATAGTTTTTCCTTCGTGTTTATTAAAGCATGCGGAACACTTTAAATGCACCTGTCGCTTAACTATGATATGAATTATTAACTTCATAAGTAAACTGCTTTATTAACTATGGGCAAGTTAATTTGTCTACAAAAGAGACTATCTTGTATAAGCATAGAACGTAGGAAAGAAAAATTAAGGCAAAGAGATTACATTGAGTGCAAATGGAGACTTGTGCTTAGGTCTCCTGTTTTTCTGATGTTTTTTTCTGTTTCTCACATGGGGCTCCTCATTCATGTTAAAGAAACATTTAGGAAACTAAGTGTTAGAGAAATTAGAGAAAACTAAATGCCTAAATGAGATTATGAATTGTAGTGGATGTACTAGATTATTAATTTGACCTCCAGACTTATGAGCAATATAAAAGTTCCTTCTGAAGAATTCCTATGATGGTCCAGACTGGTTTTATGCAGGTTTGTTATGATTTGTTTCTGATCTACTGTATATAAGCACAGTAATGATGGTCACCAGCAAAACTTTGGTTGGCCAGAATTTTGGTAGAGCTGGTTGATAAATGAAGCTGGTTAGGTCGGTTAAGCCTTGTGAGGCCACCAGCATCCAAAATTCAACATCTGCTGGTGACCATACCTTCTCAACAGGGTTCTTCAGTTGGTAGTTATACACTGCTTTGGTAATTATACCCATTATATGTCAAGGGTTCCCTAAGTGAATATCTGTATGAAAGTCAGAAAAGGTTTGCTGGCCTTAGGTTAGCAGACAGAATTTGAACCCCACACTGGGCAGTTGTACAATAGGGAGTCATGCATGAGGTTTTGTGGAACAGGACTGCATATTTGGATAACTAATATATGGATGCTTTGATGAGCTTTTGAAAGGGCTCTCTAAGAGAGACTCTGATTCACTGTATTAGAATGTGAAAGCACAAACACAGACACCTGAGGAACTCCTTCGCTTTGAAGTGCTCATACATCATGCTATCTGGCCGAGGCCCAAGCTCTGGAGCAATCACAACTCGCCACTGTGCTTCTAATCTGGGCATGCACCCAAACAGATATCGCAAGTGCCAACCTGGCACACTAGGTATTTGGGCAGTGACCCAAAACCATGTTACTGGATGTGTGTGTGACGTGGTAAACTGGCCCATGACCAAATCCCAGCTGGTGTGGAGCGCATATCCAGCTGGGCTGAAGATGTTTTTCATGTGCGCGTGGTGTGTTGTGAGTGTATTGCTACTTGTGGTCCATTATCACCCCCTGTTAAGACCTCCTGTGGACTAGGCCAACAGCCAAAAGACCAGGTCTGGTAAGCTCCATTCTCACCATGTGGGGAGGCCGTGTTGGATTGTGCAGTTCTATAGAGGTAGGTAGATGATCTCCATCTCTTCTTGTTTAGAAACACTGCAGTTATTGCCTAATTTATTTCCTTATTTAGATTAAGAAAGCCTGTATTTTGCTTAAATGCAGATGTACCTGTATAGGGATCTTAATTTCTGTCAATTATTACCAGCACCATCTCATGTCATGCACATTTCTGTTGGTTACTGATGGTTCATTTTTGCGCACATCTGAAAAAATCATCTTGAATAAATCCTTTACATGTCTCAGATGTGTTACATGTCTCTGCATTTGTGTGCAAATGTACATTTTAAGGCAAAACTCTTTAATTAAGTTTAAAACAACTTTTGAACTTAAAAAAATTACTTTTATTCTGATGAACCAATAAAATTATGGCCAATATTTACAAATAATTACTTCTTAGTTTCACATTACAACATATGTAAATTGATAATTCACGAACACCATTCACTCATATGCACATACACAGTAGCCTATGACCCTGTATCAGGGGTTAGGACGAATGCCAGACAATTGAACATTTCACTTAAAAGAACCCTGAACAACAGGAAAACAAATAAACAAAAATAGTAATAATAATATTAACAATATAATTCCATTAGAAAATCAATAGCAAATCACATTTATTTCCAGTTTGTGGACAGATTTTCATGAAGTCATGAAGAACCCAAAAGATTGAACTCAAGTGACATGATATCTTTGGCAAATTTTGTTCCGCAGTAAATACATTCAAATATTAAGACAACACACGACACGCAGAGAAAAACACCAAGAGTTTTACTACTAGAAAATTCAATAAAAAACATACACATTTCTTAAAGAAGCAGTTCATCATTTACTCATTGCAAATAACAATTTCCTTCACCTTTCTGTCATGTCAATGATGTTGGTTATTTCATAATTTGAATGTTTTTTGCAATGCTCACTAGAGAATATTTTTAAACTGGGCATCTCTAACTTTGGTGGATGCAACAGATATGATATTGGTCTGAATTTTTGTCTTTTTTCTTTTCCTTCTTTGAACGTAACTGATTGCTGTATTATCAAATTCGTCAAAACACTTCAAACTTTCTCAAAATCTGAAATCCTTCAAAAATGTAGTAAAAAATACTTACGAACCCCTTGGGAAAGAAACTATTGGTAAATAATTACAGAAGGAGCTTCCGATTGTACACAGAAGGCCACAATAAGGTGATAACCAAGTCCTCTGTCATTTCAGGTCTGCTATTGGATAATGTTGCAGGTTGATGTGGACATAAGCTTTCTGCTTTAGGAATCTGCTTTAGGATTATGCTTTAGTATCGTTTTAAATGGCATTTAACTAACATAAATTTTTTTATTTGTAACTGAGAAAAACTTTTTAAAAATCTGTGTTTTTAGGCATTACAAAAAAGTAAATTGTATTAAGGTATAATTAACATCCAAATATTTATTTTGCCACATCCTTAGAAATAAGAGTGAATTAAATCAAAACAACGCATTAAATGACCCTGTATACCAATGATCTAAAAATTGGCGTTTTGATTTTGACTACTTTAAATATTATTTTTTAAATGCACAAAAGGAAAGATATATATTTTCAACAGAAGGCCTACCAAAATTAACTGCTCATATGGTGATGTAAATGCTTTAAATAATAGTTTTTATAAAAGTAAACTTTCTGCTAAAGTGGATGGAATTATTTTTAATTGCAGAACTATAATCTTCAGAAAGAAATTGGAAGATTTTTAAAATGGAAAAGGCAAGGATATAGACAGCCATCTTGCAGAATTCCTAATCCTGATGGTATTGGAAAAAGTGATTGGGCAGATCTGATGAGATTAAAGGTGCACCAGTGAGACAAAGTAAAATCTAGTGGGGGGTGGAAATAAGAAATTGAAATAAGATGAGGTAAGAGAAAGAGGTGTTTGATTTTGATGGCACAGCAAGTTATGATCGCACCAATGGGGATGTGTGACATATCCACGACCTGACAAAGGACAAAAGGACTGTGTGTGTATTTTGTGTGTGTACTTTAAGCCAACAGGAATTTTCTATTTGAGCAAACATGGTGTGATTCAGTTGTGAGGAGAGTAATGAGGCGAGAAGGTGTGACTGCTGTATTTATGAAAGTATTAAACTAACAACCACTCTGAATGCTTAAAAAGATGGAATTAATGTTGCCATAAAGAGTTTATTGTACCGTTCAATTTTTATTGTGATATTATAGTGTTTCGCAGATAATGTATTTCTGCCAATTAATTTGTGATTTTATGACTAAATGTTTGTCAAATCTTGATGTGTGCGCTAACCAATATAATATTGTGTTTTACAGAACATTATAATTTATATAATGTATAATAATTAACATATTTGCATGTTAAATACCAGATAAATTTGATTATATGTGTATACTGTACCCTCTATATTCTTTATTTGCTGGGTTTTAGTTATTTAATTTAGACAACTGAAATAAAACACAAAGTTATCAGGGTCTTTAGCATATACATAAAAAACTGTAAAAAAAACTGTGATCATGTGATCAGTGGCATCAGTTCATTAATTGGTTGGTCAAGTTCTAATCTCATTACATCATGCAGACAGTTTTGTAATTTAGTGACGCACTCGTCATTCTGAATGACTTGGTAGAAAAATAAAGGCACTGTCCTTGACTTCAGCTGGTGTACTTCAGGTTCATAATGCCTCTGACTAAAAGTTTAAAAGGTCAAAGTTCACCAGTAGTCATTAGTGGCGAACGGCATCAAGGGTTTCTTTAGAGTTGCATAACGTGCAACTTATGGTCTACAAACAAACATAATCCTATTACTACATTACAGTTCAGAGCAACAACATAAAAACAAAAAACTATCAACTTCTATATATATATGTATATATATATATTCATAGGTTTGTAATTTTTTTCTTATTTCACATCAAGTTTTGGTGCTTGTGACTCACTACTGAAACTACAGTGTTTTCCTTTTTCCGAAAGCTACTTAGCAATGCACAGTGTATTGAAAACAAAACAGGAAAAATCAACAACTGGGAACACTTGTCACAGACAATAGCTAAATAAAGCACACTTATTGTCTTTTCTCGTCCACTAGAATCTAAAGTTAGATATCAATATATCAGTCAATAATGATATCAAAAAGCTCTTGTCATTGTAAGTTATATATGCACAGGAGATTTCAGACAGACAAACAGGAAGGCTGTACAGCACAACGTTGCTACATAGAGAGTTCGGTAAGGCCTCCACCTTGGTCTCATGCATTGTCTTGGCGCAGTATGGATGAAGGAAATACTCAAAGACAGATGAACTGCACTCGGAGAGAGAAAGTGGACAAAAAGTGTATTCGTTTTAGGTAGGGAAAAGTAGTCACTGGAGATTTGTCTTTTTGTGCTTTTATGAGTGTTTATTTGCACTGATGAAAGGTATCTTTGGGGAGGCTAGAGTGGTGATTAGGGACAGACAGTATTACATAATTTCCTGTTAGGGAAATGAGCCTAGCATACAGTTTTTCCCTCTTCTGTATAAAATGGAGCAACTTTACAGAAGTGTTTTAGTGATTCAACGCCTGCGAGTGGGATTTGGGAACTCAAAAATTCTATAGGAGTGAAACATCATAGGTTTGGAAACACAACCAACTATGTCTTTCACAGTAACATCTTTAGCTAGCATTGTAGCATTTGTTCGCAGTAAACTTTTACACACATTTATATATATTACTCTCCATCATAAATAGCTATAAATCTTACTAATGTACAGTTGAATAAGGTTATTCTGTACATACGTAAATAGTATTTATCTACAGGAGCAAGGACAGTAGTATTATGTTGATGCTCTTATTAGTAACAGCACTTCAACATGTAAACTGTTGCTATTTTCCAACATATTACATCATGACTGAATCACAAAATGTTGTTATTCAATCTCTCATTTTTTTAGCCAAGCTGAATGAGAATTCACATTGCAGCTAATGCTAAGCTTCCTTTTTCAGTTTCAGTTCAGAGAAAACAAAAACAAAGCAAAAAAAAAAATCTTTATGATTGGTGACTAGGGAAAACATCTTGTTTTATATATACTTGTGCTTACATATCAGGGCACTGTTATGCATTTCAGCACCTTTCGGGAATGTCACTCTTTACTGTAATCACACTACCGTATTTACACTAGGTTTTTAAGTCCCACAATAAACGGTGAACACAACTGGCTCTGTCTTTCATGCTGGCTGCTTTAAATGTAAATTATTCCTACCTGAGTTATCTGACCAACTCTTTTGAATCTCTGTTGACTATTTAAGGGATAAAATCTCTCCTGAAAACAATTCACTGCTCCAGTAGGTCTAACCAGTAAAACAGAAAGGGTCATGGATTATGACACCACATTCCCACAATTCACATTGGTGAAATAACATGTTCAAAAAAGAACATATTCAACTTAAATCATGTGGATCACCTCAAGCTGCCACTAGTAGATTGTCTGGTACTGACTCCCAACACCTGATCATCTCTATAAGAACAGAATGCATAGAGATGCAAGGACAATAGAACATGGAAGGCTTTAATGACAGAAGATAAAACCAATAACAGATTTAATGTGAGCTGAGGCCACAGAAAATGCAGGTAAACTGAAATGAAGGTGTGGGGGAGGGGCATAGGTATAACTGTGCACGAATGCACAGAATTTAGACACTAACTAAGCTACTGATTTGAATATTGATTGTAATTGGCAGGAAATCATTGTCACCTCTTCATTCTCTCATTCTCCTTCCTGCGTCTCTTTTACTCCCCTTCTGTATGTAGACAGTCTTGTGTGGATGCTGTAAATCCATTCTCATTTCTCTCTTTGCATTTCTCCCACTCGTTCATTGATTTCTGCTCTATTTTGCCTGGCTGGTCAGTGGCGATCATAGGCAGTGGCAGTCGCTGTGCCAGCTGTTCCTGCACCTCGTGTGGCTGCACTGTAGTAGTATGGAGATCCTTAAAGAGATATGAAAGAATCAAACTGTCAGTTATTAGATGTATAATAATACTTTATATTACTTTTGCACAGCTAGCATTGGCAAATGTAATTAATGCAAAAATAATGACTGTTTTTGAATAGGTTTCCAAAACACTCCCCTTATCTGCTATTCGGTTAGACAAACAGATAGTCCTGCACACATTGGTTGAGTCAATGTTGTTGTGCTCAAACAAACATAGCAATGATTTTAGGGGACTTACTAATAGTTATCTTTGCATTTTAAACTTCAGTAAGACAAGAAGTATTTCAACATTCTAAAAATTACTGACACCATCTTTAAATATCTAAAAGCAAATGAAAACAAAAAAACATGCAAAGCATGCAAGACGCAAAAAAGACACTTAAAGGAAGACAGATATAGGACAGAATAAACCAATTTACTTCTGATTGATCAGTCCCCCACAATCATGTTTTTCCTTCCTCTTATTTGAAATGACACCACCATTATTAGCTCAGCTTCTGTGTCTTATAGACCATTTCTGGTCTATATGACACAGATCTATCTTGATCATTCTGTGTTGGTATTAAGTGCTGATGGACCCTTCAAAGGGCAGTTTCAGCAGGAATTATTGGTTGTTATTACACAGAGACAGGAGGCATGAGTGAAAGAAAACAAAGGGGGGGATAAAAATTAAAGGTACAGGTGCGCTGCTTAGTCTTAGTAGTCTTAGTCGAGTTTGTAATTGTGAGAAATGTAGTGGATGTGTTTGTCTTCACTGGCAAAGAAGATTATGTGAGTGTGATTGAGAAGCTTTCATGTCGCTGCAAAACAGGGTTGATTATAGATATAATGTGATATTATAGACACTGATCTTTGCCTGCACTGTTAAAAATAAAGGTTCTTGTTTTGCCTTTGTCAGGGTGGTTCTCTAAAAACCTAGAACACAGATCACAGAACCTCTGTATTTAACAAAAGGTTCTTTGTAGTGATGTGTCGCTAAACTGTAAAGTAAAAAAATAGTTATTTTGAGAACTTTTATTGAACATAAACAAGCATGGAGCACTTCACAAACGCACATCCGTCAAATCAGCGGCACTTTTTTGACACATAAAGTGAAACATCATGAAATCTCCAAGGAAAGAATTCTCTATTGGGAGATGTTAAGGTCAGTTCTGTGGTTTTCTTTACACATATAACCAATTTTAAGCCAATGGCCTTTCACTTTGTTCTTGACTGATGTGCCAGTCTGGGGTTAGATGATTTGGTCAGGTTTTTCTAAACCATTATTTTCCATGCACTACATACAGTGTGAACACAGAAGAAGTGCTAGCCTGACAATGTTTCAAATATCAAAGCACCCATCACCAACATTTCAGTAGTTCACCCTAAAGCAATTGATCTCAACCTTCTTATTGTCCACAACAATATCTGAAGCTTCCCCCTTCCCCATAATTTCTACCCAATAAAAAACAAACAACAAAACGTAACAACAAAGATATATATTTCTTATAAATAACTGAACAATCATATTTTAAATAATTGTCTTTATAGTTTACTATAAAGTTTACTTTATATATTTAAAGTCATGTTTGGAAGTTTGTTGAGCCCCCTTAAAAGGGCCTCAGTTCCCTGGTTGAGAAACACTAGCCTACACTATGTGGAACCGTCTAAAGGTGTGGTTTTTTTTTACCTGTGGGTTGTGGGGTTTGGCCGGGGAACAGGCCTGATGATGCTGCTCTCTCTGAACCCAGTAAAGAACCATACTCCTGCTGGAACACTGAGGAGAGCCAAGCACACACCACACACACACAACAACAATGTAAATCAGTTGTCCAAAATAATCCCTGGTAAGCACCTTAACCTTCTTTTTTCACACTTGAATAAATTCTTCAGCTAATAATGAAAACCATTATTTGCTATTATTCATTAATTCTCATGTCAATATAAACATATAGGTCTGGAACCTCATGAGGGTGGGTAAATATTTTAATGTTTGCATGAAAAGTTAATACACATAAGTACATTATTATAAACAACATTTTAAGTTTATGCAATGATTGTGCATGCAGATATTTGTGTATTCAGGTTTTTCGGTATTTGTATATTTTACCTAGTAGGCTGGGGTTTGCAAATCTCCAAGACTCATTGTATGTAGAATACTGAGGATGGGAATAAGGACTGCCAGAGAAATCTCCTCCTGAAAAATGAGAAAAGACAATAGAAAAGTTAGATACGCATCTAAAATTGTGCAAACCCTGAAGCAGAGTGGATTTTACGTCCAGTACCGCGTGTGTAGTGTGCGGGCCTAAAAGGTCCAATTGGTTAGATGGAAGTGTCGATTTGTGACAGTTTTTCTCCTCCATTGCCTCAGTGTAGTTTTCCCTTATCTCTCTTTTTCTATCTCTCCCTGTTTTCCCATCTTCCTCGTTCTCTCTTTCCCTGGGGAACTCTTTCCCTTTTCTGGCTGTCACAAACTCAGAAGCCCCAGCTCTCTCTTTCTCTCTCTCTCTCTCCATCTCTCGCTCTGTCGGTTCTGCCTGGCTGGTTTTGTGCCCCCCTCCCCTGTGTGTCAGCCCCCCTGCTGAAAGAGAGAGAGCTACAGAACGAAAGAGAAGGAGAGGAGAAATGAGCAAGACGCTGTGGGATAAGGTGATAGAAGAAGATCCAGGAGAGGAAAGAAAGGCACTGCTAATAAATTTTTCACATATATAAACCCGTCATATCTCAGGGCTGTAAGTTAAGAACATTTTAGGTACTCTGGTCCAGTGTTGTTTACCTACTTGGATGGAAGGTTTGAACCAACCACTTTTGTTTTTATGGTTTAAAAATACTCAAAAACCCCGAATTAAACTATGCAACATTTTTTAAAATGAATTCTAAGCTAAGTGATACATGTCTTCTGTAAGCCAATACATACATCAGCTGTAGTCCTAAAACCAACCTTAATTTAATTTAAAACGCAATGCTTTTAACAGGTAAAATAAAAAATGCAACAGTAGGAGTTGAATAGCATGAGTTTAACTGCTTTTCAGACTCTGTTTCTAACCTCAACCTTCAGTATACTCTTAGATGGGATCGTTGGCATGGTTACCTTGCATCCGTCAACCCTGCGCTATAGGTGACTACCGTGTGTCAGGTTATTTAGGGAGGATGCTCTTGAAAGCAAGGGGGTTGACTTATAAATGTAGAGGAAAAGAGAAATGGGGTGTCCCCAGCGAGGGTGATGGGTTGCAAGGTCATAAATGCTTGTCAGAAGTGGGGGAAACATGGGGAAGTCAGTTGGAGCGAAATACGAGACAAGGTTATGGATCTCGCTCTGAAGAGAGGGGCCCGACAAGACCCTACGAGTCACTGTGGCAACAGGGAGCACTTCGATGGAGACACCGGTCTGACAGAACGAAGACACGACAGCAGACATGTTGTTGTTTGTTGTTGTTGTTTTGGCTTGAGCTTGTTTTGCAGTGTTCAGGGAGTTGATACGAGGGTTGGTGAACAGCCCTTCATCCCAGAGTGCTTGTTTATTCCCCTCTATTTGTCTTTATACACAGAGAAAGTATGTTCTTGTATCTAAGGCTGAAGTGCCAGCAGAGATTTGTTTCATACACTTTTATGAGGCACTAGAGAAAAAAATAAATGAGTAGCTGAATTTGAAAGTATAATTAAATCCTTTCTAATCTTTTGATTTGCCTTTGTAGTTAGCTGGAAAGCCATATTTAGGAAGCGAATGGCCATTTTGATTTTACATGACTTACTACAAAATGGGACATAACGTATAGGGTAATTGTTTTGGTCAAGTTTAAACTAAACATTTGTTGTATTCATGCATTAAAATATTGCAATATTGATATTGTATAAAGCTGGGTCATATACTACTTTATTTATTTTTTATACCTTTGAAAAGATTATAAAATTATAAAAAATTAAGCTATTATTATGGCTAATGTCAAATTTAATGGGAGACGTCAGTTTTTTTATTTACATTCACATATGTGTCTGTTTACCCTTATATGACTACAGCAACAGTCAGTATTCAGTCTGTAAATGTGAATAGTCTGGTTAGAGAATCCATGTGTATGCTCTGAAGTCGCTCATGGATTAAGAAAATAGCTAAAAGAAAGGAGGCTGTGAGAGACTGCAGGAGAATGAATGAATTAGTCAAGGGTCAGCGGTGATTCTCATTAAAAACAAATTACTGATGTTGAGAAGGGACAGCTGTGTGACTGGGGTCTAATAGTCCAGCCACTAGCTGAAGACTTAAAGGCAGCCCACCAGCCCCTCGCTCTGCCAACCACCCAACCACCTTCCCCACCCTCCTCCATCCCATAACCCCCTGGGAGTGCTGTCAGCCTGGCAGATGGGGGGAGACAGGAAGTGGCAAAGACAAGACCCCCTCCCACTGGGACCTCAACTGAAATAAAGCTGAGCTGAAGGAGGGGTTGTTTTGAGAGAGTGGCTACAGTAGGAAGGCTGAGAAAGAGTGAGGGTGTCACATGTAATAGGATATATCATATTCTTGAAAACTTCATCTTATCATCTCTTATTTACTTTTTTAGGAATATGGAAATGAGTGTGTTTCACCTTATGTTTAAAATTAACAGTGCAATGCACTTTTTCACAGAACCAACCAAACCTAAACTCAAGTCAGTATTATGGGAAAATTGGATAAAATCTGGTTGGCATTGTGGTACAGGAGATGTTGGGGAACCCAGGTTGCATCTTGCTCAAACTCCCTATTATTATGTCTGCTTGTGACCATCATTTTAGACACATATGAGAATTTTGGATAGGCGGAGTTGATAACTGATTGACAGGCTTGTGACTCCGATAACAGATACTGTAGATGTATCCTAAGAGTGTAGGCAGGTGAGACTCACCAGGTACCATCCCTGGGAGGGAGGGTGTGGAGTAACTTCCCTGCCCAGTCGGAGGAACGTGAGGGGGGTAACCAGGGAGCGTGGTGCTGGCCAGGTCACGACCTGTAATGATAAAAACCATTTCTATCATGATTAGCGTTGACTCCTCAGGGAAGAGTTTATTGATCTGAGTTCTTAGTGACTCATTTTAGTCACCACAACCCCCTATGAAGCAATTTAAATGGCTAAAGCTTGTCTAAAGAGTAAGGAGTTTCTAACTTTAGTATGTGGGATTTTTGGATGTTTTAACATATACAAAGATTGAAAAGAACAGAAATTGATCAGACAATAAAGTTCTGTCTGCATCATAGTTTTAACAGTTTCTATGTTTAGTTCTTTGTTGCCATGAACCTGACATACCTTTTTAACTATAAGAGGGACTTACAGACAGATAACAAACACAAATTTCCAACACAACTAAAAATAATAATAATAAAAATATTAAATCAGACAAAATAATTGTAAATAAACATAAATTGATATTCTGTATTCTGTATTCTCATATTCTGCATTTTATTATTAATATAGTTTGACTTACAATTTAGTTAATATAGCAAAGCAAATGAAGCACTCATGTATGCTGGAGCTTATTAAATCAGAGAGATGACACCTTATGAGCTTGGTAAACTTGTAACACCCTGTTTAACCACCCCGATTAATGCAGCCATCTCACTTTATATCAGATCACCAAAGCTTTGCCTTTGCCCTAGTAATAGGGCTTCTGGTATAATTATGCACTGATGTTTGACAGGGTCTGTATTATTAGTGTACAGTGTACATGTGCTCTGTCTCTCTCCTGGTCCACAGGCCTCTTGTTTGACTGGGGAAAATGTTTCTGTTAAAAAATCAGTATTTTCATATAGTACCAATTCAAATTATTGATCAGGTCAGTGAAATTGCAAGCACAGACAACTGTGGCAAAAGTCAAAATGTCATAGCAGAGGTTATCAGCCTTTCCGGACTCCAAGGAACTACCTCCCCCTCTAGATTCTTACCCAAACTAAGATCCTCTAATATAAATATAGATATGCATAACGATTTTATTGAACAGCATTATAAAACAATTAACAATTATGCAAAAGTGTGTTGGTTCGTGTAATGAGACTGCGTGTCTGTGTTTGGAACTGTCCAGGTCCAAATCAACCAAAGATATATACAAGATTGTTTCTGTTCATTGTTGAACTATATAACACATTAACCACATTTAGAAATATAGAGGATATTTTTAAGACATTTCTATTTGTATACATAACAGTCCAGGGACCTCCCTGCAATACATTTGTGGAGCCCCAGGGCTGCACAGCTCCTGGTTGAGGGTGGCCTTATATATTGTGTATAGTGTTCATTAAAGAAAACTTATAAGAATGAATTAATCCAAATATTAATAAAATACTGAACTTGTTGTCCATTTCACCATGATCACTGGGTTTTTTATTTATTAATTCCCTCTCACTTTATCTCCTGTCCTCTCTCTCATTCTCCTTTGTGTGGATGTATAACTGTATTAGGCTACATGACATGGCTGTCAGAGTGAATCATCTCTCGGTCTGCACATGGTGCTGATCTGTAGACTGCAGCCCATTCATCATAATAAACACCATCACCTCAGTTCATCCATCCCCTTCAACACACAGCCACCGATTAAAGCTCTGCAGGGTCCGTTGGGAGGTGTGGAGAGTGAGAGCAGAGTGAGAGAAACTCAAAGAAATAGGGGTGTTGGTGTTTAGATTTTAACTTTTGATTAAATAACATGTTTAAACTATTTAAACTGTTTATATATTTAAATATCAAAATTCATCATTAAATAGACGTTACTACATTTAAAATACTACATGAACTAAATATGACAGCTTTCCTTTTGGCTAGACTGGTAAAGAACAGTGTTAGCAGTGGCAAGCTTTGGGTTTGATTCTCAGGGAATGCCTGTATTGAAAAATGTTATATATTAAATGCATTATTTATTGCATTGGATAAAAGTGTATGCCAAATGCAAAAAGGAAAGCGTATATGTAA
This sequence comes from Botia almorhae, assembly GCA_036877575.1. Taxonomy (NCBI): domain Eukaryota; kingdom Metazoa; phylum Chordata; class Actinopteri; order Cypriniformes; family Botiidae; genus Botia; species Botia almorhae. Next base: position 11,548 of record JAZGTJ010001340.1, on the reverse strand, counting down.
AAACCCACAGAATCAAAAGTGCCAGTAGTTGAAGAAACACCCATGCAGGATATGGAAGAAATGTTAGGAACAGAGCAATGTACAGATGCCCACTCTCATTCATTCTCTCTCTCTCTCTCTCTCTTCGGCTGGGTTGCCATGTTGGAGAGTCATCCGTGTTAGGAGACAGGAAGACATTAGTAAAGACTGGATACTAATCCACTCTGGGTCAGTGGACAGGGCAACAGCAAGAAAGACAGAGAGGGACAGAAATGGACTCTACAGAAGAAGAGCAGACAAGGACTGGTCCTCTGAGAGGTGTTGTCAGTAGACTGAAGACTGAAGGAGGATAGACAGAAAAAGGTTCTCTTGCCTGTGGTACCCAAAAGGGATAAAATCATTGCCAAAATCTGGCATGTGTCGGAGAAGAAAAGTGGTGGATATCAAATATACTCTTATGCAATGCACAGTGTTACGTGGTCAACTTATGTTCAAGTCCAGCTCAAGCCATTTTCCAATTTTAACATGCACACTCACCCATATTTTCCTGTTTTCTCTTTTATAAAATTCTTGTTTGTTTGTTTGTCTGCGCAAATATGCCGTTCATAAATTAGTCAAATAAAACAGATAATCCATATGAACAGAGAGCATAAAAATCATCCTTTGTGATCTGCCAATAGGGGGCGACACTATGCAGCATGAGTAACCAATTCTGTAGTCTTTTCACACGGTCCATTGTGAGACAATACCTTGTCAGATGGTGCACAAATCCCAATCCCATGATTCCCTCGTTAGGGCTCCTGTCCAAGCAGCTCTTAATTAGCGCTCCCTTACTCCCCAATGCAGTAAGAGAGTGAGAGAGAGAAGGAGACGTGTATATAGTAATTACAGCTCTCCATCCACTTCCAATGTCCCTCAGGATATACAGTCTGAATCTAAATCACTGAGCACTGTTTAACAGGTCTGATAACACTCCAATCTCACCACTGAGCAACCTGCAGCAATCAGTTGCTTCTACTTTATTTTTAACACAGCTGTAATCAGGGGCGCTGCTGGTTGTTTTGTCCCTCCTAAATAAAGTCAACTGTGGGTCCTCATATTGTCGACCCCCAAAGGGACCTTTGTAAGACCCCTATAATCATCCCAACCTCCCGAAAGGTGAGGCACTTTTAATGGTTAGGATAGGTAACCAGGATCTTTATGTGGGTGGGCAGTATGATTAAAATAAGACATTACAGTTTAAATTTTATAGAGTACATATCACAATATATTTAAAAATATTTACAGCTATTGTGGTAATCCCATTTTACAGGTCTAGTTTTAGATTTGTTTTAATATAGGCTTTTTAAAATAGGAAACTTTAAGTTTTTCTTCTCATTAAGTTTTATTAACTAATTTCGGGAGGAGCGCGGTCATGTAATCCAACCGATCATCATGCAGCGATGCATATATATAGCCGTCCCTCACCTCCATCACATGACAGTTGTGACATATAACATGTGCTAATTTTAACCATTGGTGATCTGTTCATGTTAGTTTTTTTTGTACATTTATATTTGCACAAAAAAGTAAGACTTAAATTAGTTAAATTTAAGCCTTACTTATTTGTGTAAGCCTTAGTTAAATTTAAGCCTTACTAAATAAAATTAAACAATGCAACCATTTGAATTTAAAGTACATGAATGCCATTAAGAAATATATGGTAAACTAATATGTAATTCGCTTACCAGATACTAGTGGATATGACTGAGGTCCAGCAACAGTGGAACCCAGCTCAGCTCCTGTCTGATTGGCCAGGCTGTTCTTCATCTCCTCCAATCCACCGGCCAAAGATGCCATGGCGGAATAATCAGGCGTCTACGGAGAGAGATTTTATTAGATGGCTACAATGGAAGAAAACTGACACCATGACATCACATTACACATTTACCCACGTCTCTGTGTTTGCTTGTGTGTGTGTGTGTGCATGTGTATAATGCTTGTTTCTGCGCAGGCATTGAAAATGTGCTTCTCAAATTGTGAATGACATAAGTATGTGGTCAAAGTTAAATGAATAGTGGTGGCAAAGATCCAGGTGATGTATGTGGCTGACCTCAGACTGACCCGCTTGTGTGCTTTCATGACCAATTACTATGATACCCCCGCATATACACACCCAGTCATTCTTCTCCATTGGTGTTAATGGAGTTTGTCACTCAGGTGTGGATGTGGTTTGATGGCAGAATTTGGGAAGTGGATGTCAATTCTGTTTAAGTGCTGAATGAGGGTATTAATAACTCTGATTAGATGTGGATTAAACCCCAACAAAATCCTGATGGTCACACCTGCCCTGCTTTTACCTTACAGATATTGTTATCATCCACATTTAACATCCCTATAAATAAATCCTGAGCAGCAAATAGTAAGCTTGTGCTCTAATACTATTTTTGGGAATCACGTATTTGTTCTTATTTAGAATTTTTTCCAGTTTTTAATAAAATGCAGTAACAGATTGAGCTTCATGATGTTTTGGTTCCATTACTGGTTCTTAAGCGTGTATTCTTTCCCCAATGCTGATATAACAGTAATTATGCAGCATGGCTAGTACAGTCTGATTCGCAACTTGCAGTCTGATTGGTTATTGATACCCTGAGTGTCTCACTCACTGAATCCCAACAGACATGAACATGCAATTTCCAATGTGCAGTCCCAGCATGCATCACATGCACTTGAATTTTCGAAACTAGAAATATGCTGACAGAAACTGAAAAAAGATATAGTTGCTATTTACAAATTAACAAGAGCTTGTAGATATGTTTTCTGGAAGTGGTTTCTATGAGCGTCACCTTAAAGTTGCACATTCTCAAACCACAAACTGTTACTGTTTATTCAAGTCTTATAATACTTAAATCAGTGTAATTACTGACTGGTAGTTCATTTGTCAACATGTTTTAAAGATTTACTTTCAGGAGAACATTTGTTTAAATAAATAGTTTTTTAATTAAAAAAGAACATTAAAATATAAAACCAAATAGAGCATTGTATTTGTCTGGATTTGGTGGCTGCTTCCTCAGAAGTCTTGAAGGAATCATTAATGGAACCAGATTTATTTAGTTGAATCAGAATCAGAACCTCAACCAGATTTGTTAAATGCTTTATAATTCCCATCCCTGTCTAATACACAGGGTTAGAAGGGTGTTTGTTTGTGTATGTGTGTATGGCAGTGACCTCTTAAACACCTCTGTGCTCATCACCACAGCGAGGGCAGTAGACTGTGACCTTACCAATCATAGCTCATGCTGTCTACTTTCTCTCTCTCTCCTTCTCTCTTTCTCTTTCTCTATCTCCCTCTCTCTCACTGACTCCTTCCCACTGTCTATTTCTCTGTATTTCAGTCATTCAGCCTGAGACAGGCATTTCCTCTATATTTATGCAGCTCGCACCCGCCCCCTCATCATGTGTGTATGTAGATGGGGAGGTTAGCTGTAGTAATTGGGGATTATGAAGTTTGGCCCTGCCTCTGACAGCAGCCTAGTGAAGATGGATGATTCTCATTTTAGCCTGTAAATGTTGTCAATTCTGAAGCTACGCAACCCATCAGTGCCCATGATGCACACACACACATTTCATATATAGACACACATGACACACACACCACAGCTGGGGCAAGGATTGGAGAAAGGCCAGACATTGACAGAGAGAGAGAAAGAGAGAGAGGTTTGGAATCATTTTGGGTGTGAAGGAATGGGGAACAGAAGAAAAAGTAGCAGATAAAGTAGAAAAACGTGGCGTTTGAATCAAATTTCAAGCTTTAGATTTTGAATTACTAACAAGCCTGCACACTTTATCCAAAACTTACTGGAATACCATTTCCTTTTTCTATTTCTCTAGCTCTCCCTCTCTGGGGTCACAGTTTTCTCGTGGGCCATTTTTGACACAGCCCCTCTGTAATGGCTCTCCTGTCTGCACACATCAATAACAGATGAGGCCCCTAATCGCACGACACCAAAATAATTTCACCCCAACCCGCTGCCACATTTACATAATAGTATTTCCTCTCAGCGCCTCATGCTCTCTTCAATTCCATCTATCTCTTTTTCTCTCTTTTTCCCTCTGCTTGTATGTATTGTCTCCTGAAAGAGCAAGTAAACTGCACCATGTCAGTGTGTGTGTGGTATACTGAAAAAGAGTGATGGGGGATATTTAGCAGTGCATGCAGTATTAAATGAGCCTGACTGGCAGGGAGGCATTTATTGGCGTGCTCCTCTGAAGCAGAGAGCTGTGGCTCTCAGCGTGCATAACACACACGAATACACGCACACATACAATGTTTACACGGCAAAAAATTTCCGTTTTAAATCTTGTAAATCATACTTTGAAAGTAAACACTTCGTTTTAGGACAGGAAACAAAAGGAAGAACAGGATCTGGTCATGGCGCAAGCCAGACTCGAATGCACTTTCCCTGAATAAGAACCAAGGCTAAATGTGTGGCACATCAGTAAGCCATCTATTGGCATGGCACAATTGCAAACACTTTCCCTTAGGGTAGTACATGAATGTTTACCCCTGTAGTTTTCTGTAAAGCTGCTTTGCAACAATGCAAAATTGTTACAAGCATTTTAAATAAATTTAAAATGAAAAGTTAACTTTCATTTTAAATAACTAGATATAACTAGAAATGTAGTCCTTTCTTTTATGGTTCCTTTATCTCTGTTTTTCTCTTTTTCTCTGCCTGTCTCTTGGAGTGGTTGGGTAATTAGTTCAGTGTAAGGGTTGTTGGGCTGTTGATGTATCTCTGGCATAATGTAAGGAGATGGAAAGCGGAAATTCAAATGAAATGACTCTCATGAGCAAGTGCTGTTTTATATGCTCCCCCTTGAAGTGCAGGACACTAATTAATAGATCTGCCAGTGCTTAATGGTCCTTCCAGCACCACAAACTGAGAGATGGAGGGAGCAAATGAGAACAGAAGTGAAAAGAAGGATAATGTGGCTAGAAATGTGTGAGAGAGAGAGAGAGAGAGAGAGAAAGAAAGAGAGAGACACGAGAGACACATTGATGACACGTTTACATTTAATATTCTTGGCAGATGCTTTTTCATATCACAGCAGTTTTATGAATGGACACCGCAAATAACATATATAAAAGGTTAACCCTCATGTTCTAACTAGTAAAATGTAAACAGTCTCCTTTTTTTCTAGTGCTGCAGAAACTAGATTATTTAAGACGAGTCTGTTAGTATTTATGAATTATGAATTAAAGTCATATCAAACATATTAAACATTTGTATAATTTAGTTTATTATAAATGTAGTAATTTAGTTTTTCAAAACCATTTCTTTGGCCCTTAGAAATATAATAAACAGTTTGCTGTATCTTTAAAAATTCTTGGTAAACCCATGAGTCTGTAGTACCTGGAGAGACCTATGTTAGCATTCCCATCCATCCCAATGGCAGTTGCTCGGCTAGCAGATAACCCACAGCAAATACATGATTTACATGAATTACATGCCATCATGGGCACACTGTCTTCTTTAAATAATTTGCCCAGTCCAATTAAAGTTTAAAAATGTCAATAATTAATCACCTGAACCATAAGTCCAGTGTTGCTAATTATTTGTTGCTAATGATAGTGTTAGCTGTTCTTGTTGCTCAATTGGAAGAGCATTATGTTAGCAATGCAAAGGTCATGAGTTTTATCCCATGGAACACATACTAGCATACTGGTAAATGTATACCTTTAATGTACTGTAATTCCCTTTCATTCATCAAATTCATTCATCAAATGCAATGCATATATTTAACTAGAGCTTTAGGAAAATAATGTCCTAACAATGCTGATTGACAAGAGCTGAAATGCATTTCTAATAATGAATGAGAATTCCTTCTTTTGAAGATTAATATAACAGGATTTATTAACATTTTGGGGGTGGGTGATTTGTTGATTTATATTGATATTGGAGTCTATTTTGAATTGGCTTTTCCCTCTTCACCTTCTAGCCTCATACACCCACTTTTTCATGTGCAATATGTCCGATTGACAGTTTGCAGACTGTACAATGTTTAACAGCTTAATGCAGTAGAAGAGTTAAGAATGTGCTTTTTTTAAAAACAGCTCACCGCATCTACACACTGAACTATAAGAATGTTCCCTGTTAACTGGGTGCAGTCTAATATGTTTTTAGTTTTTTTATGTAATGAAGCCCTTGATATTAATAAAATCTAGTGTGCAGCTGAAGAATGTAGAATGAAATCAAGTCCCAAGTTCATTTCCTGCCCCTGGGAGACAATCACAATTTAACACACTCAACCTCTCCTTGTCTTCCTCCTTTGGTAACAGGTTAAACTGACAGTGCAGGGGAAACAACCTGTCAGTCAATCACGCAAGACCAGTTAACATATACCTCGTTTCTAACAATGATAAACAGAGAGCTCGAAACTCTCAGTTCTCAATTTGTCTGATCGTCTGTGCCACAACAAACCTGTCTCACACACACACACCCAGGGGAGGTGGATTGACCCATAGGTTAATGCCCTGCTCAGTAGCCTTTGACCTTGCCAGCCTCAGGGCTCAGTGGTGAAATGGACAGAGGAATTATGGGGTTTCACACAAGTCTATAGTACTCTGACACTGGCCTTGTATATGTGGAGTGAATGAATGTGGGGGGTGATTGCATTTGACTTTTGACTGACAACTTTGACTTTCTATTCTTATGATTGGTTATGGGGCATGTGGCCGTGTGTATGTGTGTACAGCTGTAATTTATGCATTGTGTTTTCTGCTTGTCCGTATGTGCTAGTTATACTGAGCCAGTTCAGAGATTAATTTACTAGCATAAACGCAAAAAAGCCAAGTGCTGTTGGCTAAAAAATTAATAATAAAATAATACACTGCAGTTTTCAATAACAAATGCTTTGAACATAAACTGAAGGCTTTTGTGCATTTATGAAGTGATTCTCATTAGCTGAAATTAAATATGTTTTCGGAAACAACAACAGCAAAATTTATTTTAATCACACGAATTGTGCATGTAACTTTTGCACACTAAAGAACAAGTGTTTGCTACTTAACCCTAAACCTAAGTGCAGTGCTGAGACCTAACTCCAGCAAACATCAGCACCAGTGGGGTCAAGGGCCCAGCAAAAGCTCAGAGAGTTGAAAGGTCAGCATTAGGTTCAGTGAGGGTGTGCAGGTCAACAGCAGGGTTGAGACAGGGTCAAGCAACACTAGCAGCCAGGCAAGGGCAAGTGTGAGCTTTTTTTGGAGGTGAACACCCCCACCTGGGCAGGATACACACCCCTACCCCCTAGCCCTTACCTGGGCGGGTTTGTTGCTGATGTTGTCAGGGGCGGGGTAAATGTCAGGATAGGGGTGTCGATCAAAGACATGGTCCAATACCTCGAGCTGTTGTGGTGAGAAGAGGTCTCCTCGCATCTGCTTGCGCAGGAAGTCCCGCCCTGAGTGGGCGTGGCCATTCGCCAGAGGAGAGTCTTGTAGAGCTGGAAAGAGATTCACACACCTTTCATAAGGAGATGTACACAACTTTCATAAAGAATTTACAAAAGGAGGGTGGTTAGGAACACATATTATATCACAGACTAAAGGAATAGTTCACACAAGAATGAAAATTCTATAATAATTTGTTGGCAGCCTTGCCCTACACAGCATTTGTTGGTTAGACAAGTAGGCCTTGTAACCTGAAAGTTGCCGGTTCGATTCTCACTGTACCTCCCCTGGTGCTGCAGTGATACATTCCAAGTATCGGTTACTATACTTGGCCTGCATGTTGCTTTAAAGTTGTTCCAAACCCATATGATTTCTGTTACATTTTGAACAGTTGTACTGCTCACTCTTATTATGAAATTACAGTGAATGAGGAGTAGGGCTTTTGACTGTCAATTAGGACACAAAAATGACCACAAAGTATCATAGCATCAAGCTGATACGATACCTTTGTGTGAGAACAAACCAAAGTTTAAGGCATTATTTACTGAAAAACGTAACCTCCTGTAGCTCTTAAACTGATATTTTCCAGGAAATATGACCTGGCAACTCATACCATAAATCATTATTAGAAAATTACCATTGTGAATTGGTGTAAGGTAAGGAGATCATTTCAACATTTATCTGTTATGTGCTGTTTTTTATTTTTTTTAACCAAATCTGAGATGACTAGAATGTGAATTGACTAATGTTCATAGTTTCACTAGGAAGAACATTTTTTAAAAATGAGAAACTTTGTCATAGCATAAACAAGATCATATGGGTTAAGTGCTTGACTTTTTGACAACCTAAACCACAGAGATTTAAACGCACAACACACACGGACACACACACACAAACATATTCCAGTACTCGCGTCCTCTCTGAGCGAGTGTTAAGGCAGCACGCGAGTCAGTTATTACAGAGCTGTTGAGTTTCTGAAGAGACAATTATAAGAGCTGAGAAAGCTACAGCCCTCAAATGATTACAGGGAGAGAAAAAAGAGAGAGAGAGGGATGTAAAAAGAAGAATAGAAACGAAAATCCCTGATATAGAGCCAATTCATTTCTTCAAAATACCTCTCAGAGGTTATTCTTGGGAGTCTGAGTCAGAGGGCAGAGCAATCCCCACAAAACGAGAAAGAGGGATAGAGAGAGGAGAAGATATGGAGGGGATAAGGATAAAATGACAGGCAGACAAAGCAGCTATCCAAACATTCCCTTGTCCTTCTTCATTTGAACACAGAAATCGATCCATTTGAATGTGAATTTAGATCCAGTTTACTTGAGTCTGTGGTTATTTAAAAGAAAGATCAGCTAGTCGCCAACTGCGCAATGGCTCGTGGGTCCCGCGTGGCTCTAATACACTTCAATGCTAGGACTTACCTCAACAAAGCTTAAATGCTCACACACACACAGACCCAGAACACACAGGGGGTGTATGATCTCCAGTGTTTTGACCCTTTTAATCCCAGCGGTCAGTGTGTCTGATAGAATTCAATTGATCAATCATGTCTGTGAGATGGCACCATTTCAGCAGGTTTATTGCTTTCCACTCTTCTCAAAGACTGTCCACTGACTGCACACACACACACACACACACAAAAGACAGCAGAAAGCGTTCTTCTGCACACAACTTGGCATAGAAGTGTAGTTTGTAAACTGCCATTCTGTGGATTGTTGTGTGTTTATATTTCATATCCAAATGTGTTGTGTGTTTATAATTCATATCCAAAAGCATGAAAAGGCTAATTGAATACATTTTTGTTCCCAATTATATCATCACCAGAATGTTTAAAAGTTGTATACGACTTTTTAGTGTTTGGTATAGCTCTCTTTAATTGAACAACAGCATTATATTAAGCTGATGTGGACTCAAGTTTGTGCAAAATCTGATGATCCACGTTATTCCAGTATGATGTTCCAAATCGCATCTTGTCTCCTTCAACAGACATAGGAAAATTGGATCTTTTTACACAAAGGAATGATTAATGTCACTAATTTGCTTACATTTAATAAGTGTCCTTGAAATAGTCTGGAATGGACCCCACTAATACCTCTAGAGGAATAGACATCCACTCTAGAGGTTCTGCCTACATCCATATACATTCATATCTCTCTGGAATAAATTGAGCACTCATATTATTACAGCATGAGTGTGTATACAAGTGAAGAATGGGGGTACAGTATGTACATGCTAGAAATCATAGCCATAAAATGTTGAAATGCTTTGGGGTTTCATGGTTGTTACTATTACACAGATGTGTGTACATCTGTGAGTATTTGTGTGTGTGATGTAAGTGATAGTGTTTCACAGCATCAGCCTCTGTGTGTGAAATGCGATTTTTGACACATCTGAAAGCCCACCGAGCCATATCAGAGCAAAAGAGATCGAGAGCAAGTGGTCACCAATAAAGCTATTTTTCACTAAATTTAAACAAACACACCATACCAGCATCATGAGTAACCAACCTTCCTCGCGTTAACTTTCAAACCCTACAAACACTCACATACACACACAAAAACACACACACAGTGGTCTAAGGTATTCAGATGTTGGCCCATGTTTCTCTGGCCCTTTGTCTTTCAGTCTCTGAACCTGCTATAGGGAAGCACTCTCTGTAACAGACACAATGAAACCCAGCTGCATTCTGGGTTAACCCCACTATTCACTTGCACACAAACACACAGAGAGAAAGATCGGAGGAGAGGCATCTTCTCTTCCTCGCTTCAAAAGCAGAGACAATAGCAACAATGAGATCATCGTCGTGCTCTCTCTCTCTCCCTTTCCCACTCTTACTCTCTTCCTCTCTCTAGGGTGAGATTGAAGGTTTTTGGGGGGCAGAGGAAACTGCTTGATGGATTCCTTTTGGACTTGATACACACAGTGTGTGTGTGTGTCAACCTTGACAGATCAAAGTATTTGTTTCTGAAAAGAGGGATACCAACCTTTAACAAATCCCACTGTTATTATCTATTCCCACTCGCCCCCCCCCCCACTCGCATTCCCCCCACCTTATTAAAAATGTCCCTCTATTCAGAATATTCCACCAATGAGTGGAGATATCTAAAATGAAACTGAACAAGAAGTGAAAATATTAAACAGCAGAGAGTTGTTTTACGAACATCCTGTCAGAATCACATGATAAACAGCCTGAACTGAAATTCAGGTCTGTTTATTAGGTAAATTCAACAAAATCGCTTTGCATAATACTGCAGAGTATCTTTAGGTCACATTTTTTATTTATTTACTTTTTTACTTCTTTCCTTTTTTTGTTGTCCTTTTGCTCTTACATTAAATTGGGCTTTTCATTAATCCTATTATGGGGCAAAGAGAACATTGTTCCAACCCCGATGCCCGTACCACAGGCCTTCTGTCTGTCTTTATTCTGTTCTTCCTCTCCTCCTCCATTCAGAGAGAATGGCCAGACATAAGGCTTCTGTTGCAGAGGCCCCACAAGTCAAGTTCTCTCTTTCAGATCACTTCCCCTGGGTCAAAGGTCATCACTGGGCTTTCCCAAAACACATATATGCACCACACACACCCACACTAAGCCATCCGAACCCTCTGTTAGCTTCTTTCCTGCTTGTGTGCAGCTGCGAGTCTTAGCGTCCTGCTTCACTAAACACACATTTTCTCTCTTTCTCGCTCCCTTTTTTAAAACCCTGCCATTCAGCACGTAAATTTATAGTATTACACAGACACAGCTTAGTGAAGCTCATGAAAAAACCTCTTTATTTAATTTCCAACTTGGTCCCTCTCACACACTTGCAAGAATCAGTCAATCTGTACCGTGCTCCTTATCATATGCATGTTACGTTTACAAGCAGTACGCTAGCTGCCAAAGTATGCCTCATGTTACTTTCTGCCTTAAGCAAACCCATAAGGACGCCTCTTGCTGCGAGCACATACACTCACACGCCACAAAACATCAAGCACTGACCACCCGCAGTTTCAGCATGTCAATTAAACACACAAATTCATTTAGCAGCCCCTCCCACTCTGCTGGATGTGATGTGTTGCATTAATTAAAGTGGCAGACGTCGGCCTAATTGGTGTTTGGATGAATGTTGATGTGTGTGTGTTTGTGTGCGTGTGTGTGGATGT
>JAZGTJ010001339.1:47849-58934 GCA_036877575.1 Botia almorhae | reverse complement strand
ATCAAAAAGAACCGGGTGTTCACCCATCACGATTCGTTTTTCTCTCCATTTTGATGTTCCTCTGTTTTCTGCTGTTGCATGAACGCAATTGGCTGGCGTCTGCACTAGAGTATTTGCATAAAGGCGATCTGACTGGCTGATGACTGGCACTTGAATTTTTCAACTTCTGCCGCAAGCAACACCAGTGATGCGACTGACCCACAATTCAGTTTGGCAACACATGACATCACTCATTTAAAGAGAATGAGAAGCATTAACGCTAACGCCCCGTGTGAATGGACCGTTGAGAGTCTTTGTATGGAGTCCTCTGATAAGTGCTGGCCCCTCAGCGGATGACATAAGGAGACCTACTTCACCCTCAGCGTCTGCAGCTCCAAGGGGTAAAATTATCTGCTGAGTCTCAGTGAACAGTAAGAGCTTCATGTTGCAATCATCAGCAATTAACCCACACTTAGCAACCATGAAATCATCTACCATCAGACTGACGTTCGGCTGCTACTTTGAGCTTCACAGGCACAGTTCCTAAAAAGGATACTCCAGTGAAACGCTGAATTAAATGTAATGCTAAAATAAGGCAAAGGGCATTCTATAATCATTTAGCAATTTAAATATTACAGTCGCAGGTCACTGTTCTCAACTAGGCTACTGGCCAGCTGTGCTTTGGGCCAGCGGTTAGATGGTATATACCGTGCGATGACAGAGTTGTATCAGACATTGTGTGATACTGTTTATAACATGGTAGACATACATTGCAAATCATATTTTTTTTAAATATATAAATTAAACAGACAGATATTTTTTATATATACAATTATATATATAAATATATATCATTATAATTTTATATATAAATGAAACAGACGTAAACAGATATTTTAAAAAAATCTTTAATTTAACTGCATACCATCACAAGCATTAAAAATGACTTAAAATGTGATGTAAGATTTTGGTCATGTGCATTGCCCCAAGCTATGCTCTGCCCCTGCCAAACACATACAGTAGCATATGCTGCTTTGCCCATTTTCAGCATTTTTCACCAAAGTCCTTTTCTGTCGGCCATCCCACATTAATCAGCTTTGGCTGTACGTGTGATTAAATTCACCGTACTTACTTCTGTCAAGCCTGTCAGTAAGCATTATCTTATCATTTCATAAATCTACATACCAATGACCTCAAATCTACTTAGGTATAAACAAAGAGCAACACTAACCAAGACTAAGACGTCCAAGGAATTATGCAAATTCAGGGGGCTGGACCAAGGGGCTTGTTTGCCCTCAAAGCAGCCCACATTAAACAGCTCATCTAGCAGAATCAGGCGTGCCGAGCCAAAGTAGGTTTAATCCTTTATTAGTTTAGCTATGCATGAATAGGTGCGCAGTCACTGAAGCCAACAGCACCAACCGCACTGCAGATACTGACTGACGCTCGAACGTTATTGGTCGATTTGCATTCTGACGATACCGTCTGTTTATCACACAAGAAAATGTTCATATCATCAAATATTTGCCACTGCGGCAGAGTAATTTCCACGACCCAAGGTCAAGATTAAATATTATTGGGCATAAAGATGAATAAAGGCTTGGCCATTCTTCTTACTATAAAGAGACATGTCAGAGAAAATTCAAGTCTTTCATTTCATCGGTTACATTGTGAGATGAGCTAATTGTTAATGGAATGGAAAAAGTAAAACTCTGCAGAGGTCCAGGGGTCATTGAGGTCTTTATAATGAGCTGCAGCTGTTGACTACATAAGCAGACCTTGTACAATGCCCTTCACAGATTATATATGTATATACTCTTACATATATATTATCTTACATATAAAACAGATTCCAGTTTCAAACACAAAAGGTTCAGCAGTGTTAAAGGGACAGTTCACTCAAAAATGAAAACGCTCTCAACATTTACTCACCCAAAATGTCTTTCAACCCTGTATTATTTTCTTTTATTTTCAGATCTTAGACAGAACGTCTGCATACATCTTTTTATATTTCACTTCAAATACACCAACGATAATACAAAATCAGGTTGGCATAAAGGGGAGTAAATAATAACCGAATTTCCATTTTTGCATAATCAATCACTTTACATTCCACAAAGAACAATTATGTAGTTCTTTAAAGAACCCTGCAACACTAATCTGAAAAACCCATAGCGAAACTTTTCCCCACCTGAATGTGGCACAATAAAACACAGAAAACTGTGATTTTGTAGGAAGAACAGAAAAAAAAGAAGAACATTTTTCTCAGATAACTATCAACCGAACAGATGCTTCCTGACATGTGCGGCAGTAAACCAAACGAAATGTTAACTTTACCTTGTGAACGTCCCCATATTTGGCGCTGAGGTAAAACAGCAGGGGTTAAGAGCATTGAGGTAATATATATGCTGAGCACCAGTTATTATGGTCTTCCAGAAGAGCAAGACCGCGACACAGCAGGTTGTTATTGCTCTGAATCAATCTCGTCTTCTCTGATTAACACGCGCGTTTAGTGAGCATAACAGGTGGCGGCGTTTATGAACACGAGACAATCGCGGCCTTGGAGGATAAAACCAAATGGCTGTTCATGCTCGATGAGGTTAAACTCAACAGCCTACATGAAAATTGCACAGATCAGAGGCGCACGTGAACCAGACTGGCTCTTTTAGGGGCCAATTTGTTCGTTCTTGTTGGGGAAACATTTTTGTTAAAGGAAAGTCAAAAGAATAATCAAGCTGTGAGTAATGTTTTTTCGGGAAACGATCACTTGGAAAAGTCATCTCATCAAGCATCCGGCACTATGTTCAAAGGCTCGGCAGTTTGAGTCTGACTTGTTGTTGATATTCACTTGGTGCAGACTGTTCTCTGAGCCAATGAATACAAACACCAAACGATGTGACACTGATGGATAAACTAAAAGCGTATGAATAATAAAAAACACTTGATATACTAAATAAAATGTTGAGTGTTGAGTGTTTGCCTGTTCAAAACTCCCGCTACAACGTTAGGGAAGTTGTTGCCAGTGTGCTGATATGTGGTTTTCAGAGTGGATCAAAAGCCAATCCCCAAATCTCTTTAACTGTATATCCTGGTCCCCAGATATGACTACAGCCCCCAGTACAATGTAAGTCTGTGGAATACGTTCACAAGTTCTATCATCTACAAGGTGAAAATCACAACTCTGCTTGTTTTAAAAAACGCATCTCTCCTCACCAAGCAGCATGAGGTATAATTTACATCGCTGTAAACGATAAACAGTGTGCAGTGAGTTACAGGTACAGTTTGTCTGTGGGGGATGGGGCCGTACACAAACAGCTCGGTGAGACATCTTGAAATTGCTGTCGCCACCTTGCATGTTTAATGGTTCGGGTAGAAAACTTCCAATTAGTGGTGTACACATGACTGTATATATAGCATCTGTTCAGTGTTGACATTGGCGAAACGCAGAGGACAGGAAATAACGGTAGCCACTAGCCCACAGAATGCTGACAGCGAAGTGACGGGATTAAGGGAAGATGTGTGCGGTGTGGGCGTCTGGAAGCTCTTCTTGTGCAGGCTGGGGCCACTTCAGGTGCCACTAATGAACTCTGCCAGCAGTAACTGAAGAGCTTTTAGTTTCCAAGGTGAAGCTGTAAGCATGTAAGTCCGACATTCGAAAAGTATCTCCTGATCTTCAAAGACAAAAGTCTGCCAACTGCCTCAAGAGCTTCATAATGACACAGAGCCTTGACAGTCTTTCCTCTTTTCCACCGACATGGTGCTGGAACTAATATTGGAAGCTTGGCAGGTGCTTAAATGAGGCATCTACGAAATTCTCTCAGCAAATCGACTTGAGTCGGCGTAACTCACTACATTTATGCTTGTGGCACAAATGCCACATGACAGTCTCTGTTTTTTAGGTGTATATGTATTGGTTACATTATTGGAGCTGGCTTCAGAATGTTCTGTGCGATGGGGAAACTGAGAGTCACTCCACTTCACTCACATACTGCAGTCTAGTATGTGCGTTTGTGTTCGTCTAATCACGTCCACCATAGAGATCCATCAGGTGCAGTAGTTGCATGACTTCATGCAAAGCTTGATGCTTCTGCTTTTTTGGAACTATTTT
This sequence comes from Botia almorhae, assembly GCA_036877575.1. NCBI lineage: Eukaryota > Metazoa > Chordata > Actinopteri > Cypriniformes > Botiidae > Botia > Botia almorhae. The sequence goes on along the minus strand of JAZGTJ010001339.1, from coordinate 54,847 downwards.
TGTTGCTCTTTTGGGGACCAGTGAAGAGCCCCTGCAGCACAACCCTATCAATGCAAAATGGCTTTCTGGGGGTCTGGGTTCAAGAAACATCTGTTTCATTACAAGGAGCTCTAATTGAGGGCCCTTAATTAGACGCGTGACTCATGTAAAATAAAAGAAATTGGAGAACAAAATCCCATTCTTAATGACACACACAAATATTGCCAAATAATCTAATTGCCAAATAATCAATTAACCAATGATAATCCCAAGCATGCGTACTGAAGAAAATAATATGATACGAGAACTATATATCATTTACATTTTCTAGCAGTTGTATCTAAAGAGATACACATGCATGAATTAATGTGCGCAGAGGAATATGGAAAAGAAGGCTTTCTTTTCTAGTTTTTCTTCTTTTCATAATAAAACACAGGCATAATGGCTCATTGTAGCGCCATAAGGGAAGAAGGATGTGGCTGGCTGGCGCTTTTATCACCTACTTTCTGCACGGATACAGTCATTTGCTACGCAGTGTTTATAAAACCAATGTTCCCTTGTCTACAGACCAATCACATGCCTGCTGTGTTTCTACATTTCAGCACTGCTAATAATGTGATAATACAAGTCGTTGTTGCCAAAGTTGCCATCAAAAGAAAATGTATTACAATTGCAGTTTGGTTGTGAAAAAATTTCTTTTTTGTGAAACATGTTTCTTGTAGGAAAGAACAAGAACATTTTTTACTTTTGTGAAAAGTAGCGCCTGCGTGCATGAGATGTTGTAGAGCTTAAAAATGATGCTGGTTTTCAGTGCTTTTTTTTGTCACCACAAAGCATGTGATTCTGGGTGGAGCCACGCGGCGTGTGGTGTACGTGTCTTCGCGGATATGTTTATATATTTGTGTCATTTTTCGTGTATGTCTTCGTGGATATGTTTATATATTTGTGTCATTTTTCGTGTTAAGTGTCTTCGTGGATATGTTTATATATTTGTGTCATTTTTTGTGCACGTGTCTTCGTGGATATGTTTATATATTTGTGTCATTTTGTTGTGCACGTGTCTTCGTGGGTATGTTTATATATTTGTGTCATTTTTGTGTACGTGTCTTCGTGGATATGTTTATATATTTGTGTCATTTTTTGTGCACGCGTCTTTGTGGATATGTTTATATATTTGTGTCTTTTTTTTGTGCACGTGTCTTTGTGTATATGTTTATATATTTGTGTCTTTTTTTGTGCACGTGTCTTCGTGTATATGTTTATATATTTGTGTCATTTTTTTGTGCATGTGTCTTCGTGGAAATGTTTATATATTTGTGTCATTTTTTCGTGTACGTGTCTTCATGGATATGTTTAAATATTTGTGTCATTTTTTTGTGTACGTGTCTTCGTGGATATGTTTATATATTTGTGTCATTTTTTCGTGTACGTGTCTTCGTGGATATGTTTATATATTTGTGCCTTTTTTGTGCACGTGTCTTCGTGGATATGTTTATATATTTGTGTTGTTTTTTGTGCACGTGTCTTCGTGAATATGTTTATATATTTGTGTCATTTTTTTTGTGTACGTGTTGTCACGCCTCAACTTTCTCAGAGACAGAAACCCTGTTAAGGGTCCCAGTGGCTTTAGCATAGCCACAGAACTAAAGTTTCAGAGCACACAGCTTGCTTTGAAACATTGCTGTGTAAAATCAATGACCACAATAGCAGTCCACCTCAGTTCTCCTCTCTATTTCTCATGTCACGAGCTTTCTGGTACGAGCTAATGTGTACAGCGTGAAATAAGCTGACCTGATTCAAATGAAACACATGTATTAATTGTACTTACAGATAACGCTGTATGCATATTCATTTCTGCCTAGGGGGGCTAATTTACTTACTAATTTTCATGATGCAGATAAATATACAAGTACATTATTTTTGTTTTGTTGAGTTGTAGCCTAATGAGTTCTCATCATAAATGCTGACATCATCAAGGTTTCTCTCATAGACCAATAAGAATGGATATTTACCCAAGCAAAAATTCTCCTGAAAATAACCTGGAATAACCGAATCTATAAATAACCGATCCTTATCAGAGGTTATTGATTAGCCAGTATCATTTTAGTGTGTCTTTAAGTGTGCTTGTGGTTAAGCTGGTTTGAGTGATTGGTGAGAGATGTTCTGTGTACAGGAGAACAAATATCAGAAAAAATACAATAATAACCTTCAAAGGATTTTTTACTGGTCAATTAAATATTGATTTTACATACCAACCTCCCTAGAAACATTCATTTTTACTTCATGTGACATATATGCATTTATTGCTATATTAAGAAATAGGTACATCAGTATAATCTGCTTAAAGCTAATTAGAAACACATGCCTGTTTTCACAAACGATTGATTAAAACTGCAGTCATATTCTACTGAATAAAAAAAAGCAATAACTAACAATCAATTGAAAAAAACTGAAACATAGCAAAGGACGAAAAAAAATTCAAAATTCATATAAAAACATATACAAGTGGATGAGGATGTTATTTAACCTGCTTCATATCTCAAATCATGATCAAATATTGGAGCAGGACATTGATGACTGCACATCAGCTATGATTAGGAAACATGCTACATACTGTGATTAATATAAAGCTATGCAGGAGATATGCTTTTACTTCATTCAAATGCAAAGAAGATCCTTTCTTATCTCAACCTTCAAATCCACAGACAGTTTTAATTCGTAGCTAAGCATAAATACAGTTGCATGGCAACCCGCAATTACGTCTCGCCAGACGAAAAAACTAGCAAATATATCCAAATTATTTTCTTGGTTTTTAGTTTTGTTAGAATCACACACCTGAAGCATATAAAAAATATGATATTGCGTGTTAAATTTTTGTTGTCTATTTTCCCTTGTGACCGTTGTACAGCCAAAACAGAGTTTCAGATACATATAAACATGGCCGCTGTCCAGCAGATAGTCAGACTTATGCTGTGGGGTGACAGATCAGTAATAGACCTGCTGGTGGAAGAGCCTCTATACGGTGCTGGCCACCTGCCCAGTGGGGTTAAAATGCTTGAGAGAGGGCAGGATGTCCAGATGACAGCGGGGCCAGCCACTTTTCATAATGACAGAAGCACGGCAATCGCAATTTGTGTTACAGCCCCTCAGAACGGCACGAGAGCTACGTCTACAGGCCCTGTGAAATTCTATAAGTCTTTTCTATCTCGCTTTTCAAGCCTTCAATTTATCCAGGCTTTAAGAATTGATTGTTTAGTCCTAAACGCTCCCAAAATCCATCACCAATATCTGCATTAGCTCAGTGTTAGCAAACACACTTTACCACCCAGTGGCACATCAAACATGTCTTACTATTTCACTGCTCGTCCCTATATCTTTAAGGCTTTTGTGGGCTTATGCCCACACTGACCTATTTCTGAACACTTCCTGCACACATTATATGGCACACATTTCCTGCAGATTCAAAATTCCTCCTTCAACTCCATCGGATATATCCCGTCAAATTTATTTTTAAAATCTGGATCTTATGGATGAAAGATTGCTGTTTACAGCGAGTACATACGTTTAAATATGTAAACAAGTGGGTTTGGTATAGGATACTTTGTATTAATTTCCAGAATTTGTGATAAAACGAAGGAAGCAATGAAACAGAGCACTGAGAAACTAGTAATTAAGAAATACAGAAATGTAATTTATATATCATTTCAAGAGACAACGATTTGTTGCATCACTAATGTAATGTATTACACCACTAGATGTTATCACTGGAGCGATGGAATAACAGACTCTGGGTGAACACATATCGAATATCTTTAAGCATCCATCATCAACAACATAGTTTGAGGTCATCAAATCAAATATGATAAAATATGATAAAAAATGCAAAAGTGGAAAACATCATTTCAAAAGTGGATAATCATCATTAGACATCGTTACATTCAACAGCCATTATTAAAATCATCTGGTTTTGGGGGGGTCATCGAATAAAATATGGTAAAAAATGCAGAAGTGAAAAGCTCAATTATCGGCGCTATATATCTCCGGCCTCTGTGAACTCCATTACAAGTATTGCTGTGAAGAGGCTGTCACATTAAACATCACATTATCATCATATGTTTCACATGTATACAGCAACAGATGCCATAACTTTTAATATATTTTTTTTAAGTCTGTGGATTGAGTCTAAATCTTAAGATATGGTACAATTGAGCCATATAAATGTAATATGGGATGTCATGTCTTATGTTGCAATGTTTCATTACAACGGCTCGCTCGCTAGTTTTAATTCGCATTAAATGCGCTCTTTTGATAGCAGAGAACAGCCACAAATACTTACTTCCAAATCAATTCTGAACTATTATATTTATTGTTTTACAATTTGCAACTTTACACACTCAATTTTTTGTGAATTTGTCCTTAAAATAAACAGCACTTGGTTTCTTTCACATTCAGCATTTCTAAAAATACCCAAAGCTTAATATAATGCAAAAGATGAGTTTTTTATTATCGCTCATCTAAAATGTGATTTATTATCAGCTCATTTTAGTGTACAGTACACGAACCACAGGCTGCCAGCTGTCATAGTGTCTACCTCTCTTATAACATTAGATCATCTTCATTCTCCCACAAAACAGGTTGTATAAGACAAGTCTCTCATAAGAGGCTCAACATTTTTACCTTTTCACACGTACCTTTAACCCTTATGAATCTGACAGGATTTATGGGTTTTTGCTCACCAATAATGCGCGTGTCAGAAAGATAAACAAATGTGAAAAACGCACTGCTCACATTCAGACACAATGAGTGCATGTTTTATTCTCTCTTGCGTATCTACATCACCTTATTTCTCCCCCACATTATCTTTCTATTGAACAAAAGAGTGCGACATCTTAACGCGCTTCGTAACGCTCTGAAACAGTCACAAGACTTTGAGGAGAAATAAATGGGGACAAAGCAGCGGAAAAGCTTATTTATAGTGTATCTCAGAATACCAGTTCTACAGTATATCACAATTGCTGTCTTTTCTCCTATCATGACTGCTTCATTGTAGGGATGCATTTAACTGCTCTAGCAATTAAGGAAGAAACTGAAAAGTGGTATATTAAGTGTGCTTTTATATAGTTTGAGACGTGGCCTTTCCCAACAATTACATACTATTGTTACGTTCTCGTTTCAATGTGTTCTGCTCAGCTGTCACACATTTATAACAAGTATGTTTTTAACAAGAATCTTAAGCTCTAAAGGGAGTCTGATAACGAATGTCTTTTTTTTGCTATTTGAAATTAGTATAATTGCCCATGTATTCATTGTAAAGAGAAAAATATCTATTTTTTGCCACAATATATCCAGAATAATCTAAAGAATGTGCCAGTTAATAATGATTAGCCATTGAAGGGCTGCTTTATCTGTCACATGCTGCATTAGAGCATACCACCCACTCATACCACACACTCTCTGTCTGTCTCTCTCTATCTGTCTGTCTCTCTCTCTCTTTCTCGACAGACAGACAGACAGACAGACAGACAGACAGACAGACAGACAGACATACAGACATACAGACATACAGACATACATACATACATACATACATACATACATACATACATACATATATAGCTATAATCTATATCTATATCTGGCTGAGGGTGAGAGGTTAAACAGTGCAGATTTTCTGTAACATCTCAGTGCGTCTGTTGAATTTGAACATCACTGGCCAATTGAGAAACTGTTGACTAGAGGTGCTTGTGTGTGTGTGTGTGTGTGTGTGTGTGAGTTCTGACCTCCCTAAGCAACGTGCTTAACATTTATCACTTAAGGGAAGAACAAGTAAACACTCTTATTCAACATACACACACTGGGGCAGAGCAAGGGGGCAACAGGCTATATCCAATGGCTATAAACAGTGTGTGTGTGTGAGTGTGTTTGTGTGTGTGCGACAGCTGCAATGAAATATATGGCAGTAGATCAGGGTAAACATGGTTTGAGGGCAACACCAAAAGGTCACCACAACCAGCAACCTACACAAACACCATAGGGCTTTATATGGGCACCACCCCATCTGTCATTACTGGTATCCATCACAAATATTCCAGTTACGGACACAACGTTGTCAAAAAACTAAGATTAATTCATAAATAAAGGTAAATGCTAACAATGTTCACAAGTCAGATATTGTCCAAAAAGATGGTGAACCGCAGGACAGACACATGAATGTTGGCTGATTGAATGCTTTAAAATGTCTAATCTGAAGTCTTTGGCTCACATCAGTGATGAATGTCATTACCGTTACATCTGTGACTAATATGCAGTAAATGAGCACTGTGCTGTATAGCTCTAATGTATCATTTTTATATTCGTCACTCAGGAATTCTCTTGATGCCTCTTGACCAAAATTCAGAGCATTTGGAAGCCACCAGTGAGAAAGGCACTATCGAAACCCGTTAATACACAACACTGATTATACTTAATAAGTTAGCAATTGGTAAGATTGTGTAGACTGCTGACATTGTGTCCTTAAATTAGGGACGTTCATCATCTGTTTAAGCAAAACTTACACATCCATATATATATATATATATATATATATATATTTGCTTATTTGCTCTGCATATGTAAAGTCAAATGTATGTGAAATGAACACATAAATGTTTATGCTTTATCTTAGAAAACCTAAATCTCATGAATCACAATATAGTTGTGATAAGTTATTACCAAGGTTCGATCCACTATAAACTGCCAGAATGCGAAGTCAAAAAGGTTTAAAAAATCAGAGCTAATCTGAATGGGAATTGTATCAGTTCTGCATGTCTTTTTATATTTCCAGTATGAAACTGAAAGTTTGAGAATCTTGTACGCTAAAATCCTCGAGACAAATGCTGCATGCAAAGTACAGTGAGTTATGAGTTAATAGAAGCACCGTATGGCAAAATAATGATGCTTCCAGACATACAGAGACCGATGTTTATTATTTTTCTGTTTTCGTGATCTCGACATGACTTAAGACAGAAAAGGTGTCTTGA
>JAZGTJ010001339.1:25740-47799 GCA_036877575.1 Botia almorhae | reverse complement strand
AAGGGAAGAACAAGTAAATACTCTTATTCAACATGCACACACTGGGGCAGAGCAAGTGGGCAACAGGCTATATCCAATGGCTATAAACAGTGTGTGTGTGAGTGTGTTTGTGTGTGTGCGACAGCTGCAAGGAAATATATGGCAGTAGATCAGGGTAAACATGGTTTGAGGGCAACACCAAAAGATCACCACAACCAGCAACCTACACAAACACCATAGGGCTTTATATGGGCACCACCCCATCTGTCATTACTGGTATCCATCACAAATATAAATATACGGACACAACATTGTCAAAAAACAAAGATTAATTCATGAATAAAGGTAAATGTTAACGATGTTCACAAGTCAGACATTGTCCAAAAAGATGGTGAACCGCAGCACAGACACATTATTGTTGGCTGATTGAATGCTGTAAAATGTCTAATCTGAAGTCTTTGGCTCACATCAGTGATGAATGTCATTACCGTTACATCTGTGACTAATATGCAGTAAATGAGCACTGTGCTGTATAGCGCTAATGTATCATTTTTATATTCGTCACTCAGGAATTCTCTTGATGCCTCTTGACCAAAATTTTGAGCATTTGGAAGCCACCAGTGAGAAAGGCACTATCGAAACCTGTTAATACACAACACTGATTATACTTAAGTTAGCAATTGGTAAGATTGTGTAGACTTCCGCCATTGTGTCTTTAAATTAGGGATGTTCATCATCTGTTTAAGCAAAACTTACACATCCATATATATATTTGCTCTGCATATGTACAGTCAAATGTATGTAAAATGAACACATGAATGTTTAGGCTTTATAGAATGTATATCCTTTTTAGAAAACCTTAATCTTATGAATCACAATATAGTTGTAAAAAGTTATTACCAAGGTTCGATCCACTATAAACTTCCAGAATGCGGAGACAAAAAGGTTTGGAAAAACAAAGCTAATCTGAATGGGAATTGTTTCAGTTCTGCATGTCTGTTATATTTCCAGTATGAAACTGAAAGTTTGAGAATCTTGTACGCTAAAATCCTTGAGACAAATGCTGCATGCAAAGTACGGTGAGTTATGAGTTAATAGAAGCATCGTATGGCAAAATAATGATGCTTCCAGACATACAGAGACCGATGTTTATTATTTTTCTGTTTTCGTGATCTCGACATGACTTAAGACAGAAAAGGTGTCTTGAGTTTTCTGTGACCTCAACTATCCTCAGGAAAACAAACAAAACAAAACAAGAATAACAGTGATGCCTCCAGATAACATAATACTGAACAAATGTCATCCTGGCAGTTAGTCAACATATTTACAATTTATATTTTTTTGTTTACATTTTCAGTTATTTTTTATTTCTATGATTTTTGGTCAAATTAAACACCCTCACCATTTTAGGTCCGTTTAAACACTGACATATCTTCAGCAGAAATGAAAGGGCATATTAGTTATCGGCATTTTCCTGCACTGTAAACACATTCAATGAGATTGAAAAGATTACAATAAATGAAATTAAGAAAAACAATCAATACCTCTAATCTGCGAAGCATTCTTTAGGTCAGATTTTGGTGGCCTCACTTAACTAATTTTTTATGAATTGGTTAGACATGTGAATTATGAAGTGATGTAATCACAAAAGGCCTTCACTTATTTCCATGGCAACACCCTCCATCTGCAATGGTATGTCCTGTAAGCAAAAAGTGCACAGTTGCATGCTGCATTATTCACAAAAGACCAGTCCTGCAAATTAATCTCCGCACCTGGTGTGCGCAACACTCCACTGAAAGCATGCCGTATTGTTCTCTGTGTTTTACTTGAACAGGTCTTACTGATTGTAGAATGACGCACAGGTGGAGTGGATGGATGAACCCACCACCCGTGTCTACTGGGTTAGATTTGAAGCACTGAAAGCATTTAGCGCATTCGCGACTGACTGACGTATTACGCGCCAGCTGAGAGGAATTATTTTGCTCAAACAAACCAGAGGTACGGTAATCACGATACAATCACGCTCTGATTGGTCGAAGCCAGGTGGAGGCACAATGAAATGCTCTGTTAGGTTTAAGCAAGAGGAATACAAAGAAGTTAGATCTGAATAGTTTCAGTTCCATTCAGTGTATATAATGCAAGATTTGCATGGAATACCAATACTGTCAAAATGTGCATTCTACAAGCAGAGCACAATGCATGAAATGTCAGATAGAGTGACTTCTAGTTTCCAATGTGACAAATGAACCACAAGCAGAGTCACCGGCATTTTCTTGACTTATTAATTGATTGGACTGTCAAAGTCAACATGAAGTAAAATTGATGCTAAGTGCCTTATATTCCAAACGTAAAAATAATGTCTTTATATTTTAGTCCCAAAATATAATAAATTCTGACCTCTAAAACGCCTCTAAATCAACCCTTTCCCTTCAGCCACCTCCAGGTCCATTGTGGTATGTGACAAACATTTTCACCAGCCAATAATATATTGTTTGAGGAAATAAAGTCCTGTTTTACATATTGTTGTTGTTGTTGTTGTTGAACATTCTGCTACATATGTTGAAAAAAGATTATAACTGCAAAAACACTGTTTCTAAAATGATAACTGGTCTTTAATTGACTTTTTCATGACATTTCACTACTAAGGTGTCATTTCTGACAACCCCGCCAAAAAATAACTAACTGTCATTGGTCACACGTCAGTGAGGCGTCTTTTCCTCAGTGGCTATGCGAGACTAACACGCATTAGCCTGATTCATCCTGCATTAGGCATCATTCTGCAGCTATGAGCTAATCCCAAATTCACACAAGACATTTTTCTATCATTTATTTGTTTTATTAGTTTTATCATTGTCCTTCAGTAGCCTTGATCGCAATGCGGGAGAAGGTTGACATTTCCTCTACAGCTTAAATGCTATTACATCACCTAATGCCTTGTTTAATTAGTTTGCTGATTTTGACGCTTCAGTAAAATATCACCCCCGTGAAATCTGTCTCTCACGCTTTAAGTACAAAGCTGTTGGGCTTATTTCTCACCTCACAGAGAGCGATAAGGGCCGTACAAAGCACAGGCACTCTTAATCACAGGGCTTAAATCTGTGTTCCTTAAGGGATAGCTGAACCAAAAAGGAAAATTCACTTGTCGTCTTCTCACTCCCATGATGCTTTGTGTGAGGCCCAAATGGAAATCTTAAGATATCGTTCACTGATAATCTTGGCTTCTACTCTGGCCTTCAAATGTCCTTCAAGCGTCTATACGTCAAATGAACTTTTGTCTTAATTCAAGCCGCTAGTGGGCCTGATTTATGCATTGATGGACCTCATAAATCGACCAATCATAAACGATGATGCTAAAGCATATGACTGAATAATACATACAAGGCCGTAAGACATGAATGCAGAATAAAGAACAAAATACTAGGTGTACAAATGAAACAGCCTGCATGTACGTGAAGTCAGAGAGGAATAATCAATATTTGTCTATAAGAAGAGCTATTCAGTTCGGGTCCTGGAGGGCCGCTGTCCGGCAGAGTTTAGTTGCAACCCCTGTCATTTATAAAGTATTCCTGAAAACCTTAATTAACTTGTTCAGGTGTGCTAATTACTCTTGGAACTAAACTGCAAGACAGTGGCCCTCCAGGACCCTAGCTGAAAAGCCCTGGCTTACAGCGAACAACAGGACAGGATTACCGACCAGAGATGCCAGGGCCCAAGACTCCCAGGGGCCCCAAGCAGTAAGACTGAGGATGAGTTATACCTCCGCATCCAGTAATAAATCTCAACATTGCATATGGACGGACGTAAGGGCGGGTAAATTATGACAGAACCATAAATCCCACCGTAGCGTACGAAACAACATGAGGGAGAGTAAATCATGACAGAATTTTCTTTTGGGTGATGACGAGGCTAAAACTAATTCGGTGGGACGGTTTAACAGCGGTCTTGTTAGGATACACGTGTATGTGCGACCTGACCCCTCAGCACTTTGGCTTCCATAGGGCGGTGGACAGCTAATTACTGTCTGTCTCAATGCTGCTGTGGAAATGAATTATGCATTAGAGCAGGCAAAGCTTTTTCAGTGATACTTCTCCATTATTAATGTTAAAGCCATTACACATGTTGTCCAGCGCTCACATTTGGATACAACAGCAGAGGTAATATATTAATATGGTGTGCCTGCTGTTTGGCAGATAGTGCTGTAGAGGAACAGGAGTATAAAGTAGAGCTATTCATCTAATCCAATGATGGGGGTACACAATGTTAATTATTATAGCAGAGGCATTAACTGATCAAAGCGCACACTGAGTGAACTTTCCAGAAACCTGCCACTGACCACTGCAGGGTAGCTGCTTGTAGCTCAATTGGTAGAGCATTGGCAGCGCACAGGTCCTGGGTTCGAATTCCAAGGAACACACTTGCTGATGAAATGTATAAACTGAATGTGCTGAAAGTCGCTTTGAACAAGCGTCTGCCAAATGCATGAAATGGTTTAAAACTGAAGCTTGTCTGGCTACAAGTCTCCTTGTAGTTCAACTACAGTCAATGAGGATCATTGAAGCTTCAAATAATAGAGGGGAGGATTAAAGGGAGAAAGTTTGACCTCAGTTTTCATGGTTGTAAAGCTGAATGTGCAAAAACACGTTACAGAAGCTAAGGTCACTTAGTGACCTTAAAAATGACCTTAAAACTGGTCTCCGCCTCACATTTGTGACTTTTAAATATTTTTACACCAACATATAAACAGGGTAAACAGCGAGCAGAGAAAGATGGCAGTATAGTGAAAAGATAATGCCAGCAACATTTAAAGGATGAATGATGTTTAGAACTGCATAGATGTACATTTATGAAACACAAAGGTAAAAACGAAGGTACTGCATGAGTTAAACAGCTGCTTTCATTAGTCTTAATAACAGTATAATTCAGACTTAAAATTCAACATATTAAAAATATTGTTTTTATGTGAATAACTAAAGGTACATACCTAGCTTCAACATTATTTATTTATATATAATTTATTCTTTAGACATTCCTCTTTAAAATAAAAGGACCAGATTTTTGCAAAGTGACGTGATTTTTGACAAGTGAAAATGTACATTAACAGTTTACTCATGGAGGCACGTTTAAATCCTCGTATCTCTGTGACTGAAACATATAGGGCCTACAAATGTAGCTCCCAAAAGACAAGTGTGGAATATGTGAACTGTCACCACTGGCATATAAGTGGTGCATTAAGAATTGCTAAAGTCAAAGATTTTAGATCGACCAATCTCTGTAAAAACAGAAAGTCGTTTTCACCCCGTCTAATATGGCTCCAAATTTCAGGTGTAAATTCTAATTAGTGGATCAGTAACTCTTTATTAATGGTATTTAATATTTTGGCTTTTTGACTATGTTGGTCTTGCTGCTGTAAAAATAGTTTTAAAAAAATCACAAATTTGAGCCAGGGAAATTTCTAAAATCTGTCTATAAAGGTTTTTTCACTGCAAAAACAGTTTTCTAGGTGCCTTTCGGTCAAAAGATCTATTTGTTTCCTACCTTTCATAGCGTATGGAAGCTTTTTCTACTACAAAGAACCATTTCTGCAACAGAAAGCTTTTGTGTATCCTAAAGGTTCTTTATGGAACCATATAGCCCCACAAAGAACCTTTTGGGAGCACAGTAGTTTGGCTACTTTTAGTAAGTTACTCCACATCACTGTATGTGACTGTGTTACATAAAACTGTGAGGCAGAATGAAAAAAAACCCTTTATCTTCATCAAATCCCTGGAATCATTTTCCCAGCATGCACTTCCACAAAATCAACTAGTTACATTAATCTCTGCTTAGCTTTCACACCTGCCCCTGCCTGCACATGCTGAATGAGAAACAGGGCATGTGGTCATGAGGGCAGCAAGACTGAAACTAACTGAAGTGTATTTGTCAGGTATGGTAACCCATACCTGAAATGTGACCTCTGCATTTAACCCATCACTGGTGAGGAGTGAACACACACTGCAAGTCGTGAACACACACACTTGGAGCAGTGAGGGTTAGGTGCCTGGCTTACAGGCCCTACAGTTGTTACCTGTCTGCATTGGCATCGTTTCGGCAACCTTCTGGTAACAAGTCCAAGTCTCTAACCAGTAGGCAACAACTTCCCCCATGTTAGCTGCCTTTGTTGGTGTTTCTCGCCATAATCTTCCTCTGAATCGCTCGTCTGCATCCACGTGCCTCCTTTCTAGATTTGACCATTTTTTTATTCGCTTCCCCCTTTCTCTAAAACGTGTTGGCATATTGTTTACAGTACAATTCTTCCAATGTGTACGATAAGAGGAAACTGTAGGACTTGCAGGGCGTCTAAACTCAAAGCCCACCAGTGAATCACACTCATGTGACACTCACACTGATTCAGAAGAACAAACGGATTCTGAATGAAATAACACAAGCATAGGATGCAGGTGAGTCACACAGGCTTTCATGTGTCTGGGTCTTTGTGACAAGATTGTAAGGTGCGTCTGTTGTGGCTCTCTTGCTCGGCCCAACTCAACGCAGCATGTTTCCTACAAAAGCAACCAGAATTACATGTTGAGCGGCATTTACTTCCACAATCTCCAGGAGAGACAGTGCAGGCGCCATGCGAGGCTTGTCTGGCGACGGCTGACTGTTAGTGTAGCTAACCGTCTTAATATTCTGAGTGCTAATGTGTGAAATGTAATTATGGAGCTACATAGTTGGGTGATTCTTCTGGGCCGAGGGTCCCAGGGTGTGGTCAGTGTACACTACTGGAGTAAAAAGGACAGAAAGATTGCTTACAAGGCCGTCCAAGTCAGTCTTATTAGGCATTCGAATATCAAAGCATCACAAAAATGCCCTGCGCCACTATTTGCATGTTTATACAGCTATTCAGCGTATATGCAAATGAGAAAACAACATTTGTCAACAACCTGCAGTCAACAATTTGAAACCTGTGCGCCATTTACAATATAAACAATTTAAATCTATAAAATTGAGGCAGTAAACAAAGAATCGTAGCTCATGTAATCTAAGAAGTTTAATTACAATGGAGTCTATAATTACTGCATAAAACTGCTGTATATTTACAGTAGCTTTTAATAATAAATGCCATTTTGTATAAATTCAGTACGAATTCAATACAAAATCAGTAAACAGCAGTATTTAACAATATATGTATTTTGCTACCAAATGAAGACAAGAAAGATAAAAAACAGAGTGTTTTCTCTACATGTATATTAGAGTGTCTAATAAACAGTTTATTAGTATACCGGTTGTTTCCACGCCAGATAAATGCTTTTCTGATTGTAAATAGACGATTACTCATTTTTAAGATTAATCGCCATGTTATTTACCCACTTTTTTGTAAGTAACTTAGCAACTGCTAGCTCCTCTTTTCAAAAGCGTATGGGTTTTAAATCAGCTTCCCTGACAATACCTTCTGAGCACAAGTGTCCCTCTCACCTCACGAGCCCGGGACTCTTCTGGTGAAAGAAGTGGAGAGGTTGAGTCAGGCTAAGCTCACTCTCACCTCCTTCACCCAAACTCATCCCTCAGATCTCCTCAGGTTTCTTTACTGCCCACTGAAGTCTACACATCTCAGCTGAGCTGTGACGGATACCAACAAAGTTATTTCTTTTACAGTCAAGGAGAAAATTTGGTCTGAGGTTACTTCTATAATTCATAATTAGACCAGCTTAGAGGATTTCCATGCTGGTCTAGTTTGATTTCTGCTGGTTTGTGTTTGTGTTCCAAGGTGAAACCTGCTGTAGCTGGTAAAGCTAGTACAGTATGAAGTATTATGGTTAGTCAAGCTACGGTAGGTCTTGACAGCCGCTGGTCATTACATGGTTTTGTTGTATTGATTTCATTGTAGATTTGTAAATATTTATTTTGTGTTCCAGAAGAAGAACGGAATGTCACTGAGGGAGGGTGACCCTATTATATTTATTTGCGTCCAAAACGCAAACATATTGCATACTGATAAAATGTATATCTGGGGTGCCATGCAAGTTGTTGTGAAAGAAAAGCATGTGCCAAATGCTTAAAAACAGTGATAAAATTAGACACTATTAGAAAAGAAATCACAGCTGGATAACATTTTCTTCAATGTACAAACTAAAGCTCCCAGAACCAGCTAGATTAGCTGCACTTTCTAGCGCACAACACACAAACAAACGTTTTCCGTCTGGAGCTAATTGGCCTCTCCAGGGATTTGAGAGCAGGAACGGGAGAAGGTGTTGTTAATGAGGACAGCTCCCGTGGCTGGCCTGAGTTCCCCCGCATTACGTAACACGTGTCTCCTTGTAGCATGAGGCCGTGACCTTCGCCCGGCTCTTATTAGCGAAGGCTTGTTAAACAACTTCTCTGGCTGACTAATTAAATTTTCTACTGTATTTTTTGACGACATTGAGTCAAAAGAATAAGTGTGGTAAAGGTGCTTATTAGTGTACTTGACGTTTTTTCACACTTTTTAAATAACCCACGAGGGGCAAAAACAAGTAAAAGTTATTCAACGGAATATAGAATATGCTTAGAGAGCAAATATAAATCCTTCTAAATGTAAATTTAATTATGTATCTGTGTTTAATAATCAACAGACCGTCATATCCAAAAGCTGACCGTAACAGAATAGAAAAATTGTATTTAAATACATTTTCTTTATTTCTCGACCGCTTTGCATAAGATTCTGAAGAGTAAATCAAACAGTGCGTCAACGAGCACACAAAACTCTTCTCTGATCTGTTTGTTCGGTATGTCATCAAATACTTCTGTAAAAAAAAGCCACAATCCCCTTTAGAAACTCCAAGTTAAAATCAAGATGAAAGGCAGACGTGGTCAGAATAAAAAATCAGCATGACATTTATAAACATTCCAGGTGCTGTTTGTGATTCAGTCGTGCACTTTTTATAACCATCAACAACAGTGTGCCTTGCATTCTAAAGACCGGAAAATACACAAACTTTTGTAAAAACGCATTATCAAACGAAACTGTATTATTAACGTCCCTATATGAATGTTTGGCATTTGTTTTCCTACACGCTGGTTCTCCCTATTTATTTTCTGCAAATGGATGACAACACACAACACAACATTAATTCAAAAGATTGATTTGATTTGCAGCTAATACAACAGGGGGAAAAAAACATTTCCCCAATATTACGCAAAGAACATCAGTCCAGCATACCAGATGTCTTTATCAATGCTATTGACAAAGTAATTACTTACAAATTGTGTGCCAGTGTAAATACAGCTAGATGGTACAATAAGGCGACGTTTGGCAGGGAAAGAATAAACAGTTGTGAAATTGTTTCGAGACATCGCGCCTGTAAAGGGAAAGCTGGTCTGGTATGCTAGCAGAACTTTTTCACGTCAAGGTCACTCACAATTGGACTTAAGCCTCAGACGCAAGGCTATTGTGCAGGCTGCAGGTTTATCGATCTCTACTGGTTTCCCAGCAGGTAAATGTATTCTCTGAACTGTAAAAGCAGTCTAGCTTTAGCCACTGGCTTCAGAGATCGTATGCAAACAACCTGCAGGACAGCATGTCTCGCCAACGGCCTATCGGAATGCATCAGGTAGCATCTGTGAGGTCATTTATCTGTGTCAGGGGCCGTGTGTTAGTATGAAGCCTGCTAGAGTTTCCTACCAGCAACTAGAGACCACCTGTGATCAATGACACATCTGTCTTGGGTAGAGAGAATTGGGGTTGTCGCGGAGAGAAGGAATAATTGTAACGCTCAATAAATCTAAAAGCCGCTATAATTTCACACATGACGGCCATATTAGTCAAGTGCAACAACACTTCAATCCTCCACCTGCCCCTAAAATAACACACAGTTTAAGTCACGACCAACTCTCTATATACACGGTCAGCTACATTTTTTTAGAATTATAAAAATGACATGTATTTGCGGATAAAAGGTAAACATGTATTTCCATATTAACCTGTCTAACTTCTCTTGTGTGTTTGTGCAGTTTGATTAAAGTCAGCACCTCATAATCTTAACAAATGTCTTCCGTATTTGAGGATTTGTTCTGTATTGACTAACATCAGTATGTACACATGAATAATATATTCACATTATAGAGCTTATTCGTTTACTGTTACATTAATCACACACCACTGTTACCACAACACACAGATTAGGCATTATGAGTGTAACATCAGCTTGTATAGTTTTCTGATTGTATCTGACTGAAGTTAGTATTCATTAGTAATTTAAGATGTTTAAGGTTTAGCCTAAATAACATACACCAAAAACGTACAATTACCCCATCTCTGCTTTCAATGACGCCCCACAATATCCGTATAGCAATTTTATTGACATAAAACTTACAAATCAAAAAACAATGCAGTTTGAAAGAGATTAAACTCCCTGCTACAGTAATTGTGTAATTTTACTGTATCAGCAGATGACTAGATTCTAGCAGAGAAAAATATCAAAGCTAATTAGCAAGTAATTTAGTAAACAGCTAATTAGCTCGCTCGTCAGTCTCAGGTTAAGCTAAGAGCATTTTTCACACATTAGCATTACGCTTGATAGATACAATTACGAAGAGAGTTCCGACAAAGCGCATTACACATGTCTGATCCTGTTAGCATTAACACAATATCTCATCTCTTCACTTTGGAGGCTACACTATGTCAAAGTTCTGATTCGTGACCCTGATCTATTTCTGCACTGTCTAACACATCAGGTCACATGACATCAACATAAAACTGTCTCTGGCTGCCATCTCTGCTCCTGACGAACTCCACAGAAAGTGAAGAAAGCTGTAAACCAGCATTATTAGCATGACCACAGTGTTTCCATATTATAGCTTTTGATATCTCTCTCCGCCAGAGAGCCTCTTTTACTCCGGGCTTTAATCTGGATTCACTTTTTGTGCTGTTGATCGTGTAAAGCCCGCGCACGCAGACGATCATCATGTATCTCAAAGCCTCAGCGCTGGGGATTTGCTACATAGGCCTAGTACTAACCATTAAACCTCAGACTCCAAACACTGCACAGATCCAGTTAAACTGTTCGTTCGTTAATGCCCAGAATTAGCAAGCTGCTTTCTGTGATAGACTGACTTATTAAGAGCTGCACAGGTAAAAGAACAGTTACTTTGGCACTTTGAGAGTCAAAAAACTGCCTCAAAGTAAGATTATGCCACACTGTACTTGGAAGCGATAATTCAGGTGTGTAGTATGCACATGGTTAGTGACTTTACAGTGAAAAGGACATGCAGAATGATTTTTTTAAAGATACACTATTTTTAATCTTAGAAATTAGCTAAAGTTTAATACAGATCAAGCAGATAAAACACATTCAAAATTGTGTTCTTGCTTTACCCTGATTTCCTATGGTAAGCCTATGATAACGTATACTGTATATAGTCAATATATATTTAAGACTGTTAGGTAAATTGCATGTTTAATTCATTCTTGAATGTCATGTCATGTTCATAAACAAAGCAAAGACGGTCTGGCTACTGTAGAGAGTCTGTGATGTGATGAAAGGTGTAAAAAGCAGATTTAAGTGAAAAATTGTGGCATCAACAAATGAGCAACATTGACCATTGATATAAAAAACATCCCTCTGGGGAATCACCTTATACAAATAAAGAAACCTTGAACCAAGAACAGTCTGCAAGTAAAAAGGCAAAGCAGCAGAGCCCATTAAAACATGAATCAACATCATCTGGCTTTTCAGAGATTTAACAGAAATGAAAACTGACCCAGTGATGCCTTTCCTCACTCAACAGTCACTTATAAACATTCAATATTTGATTACACCAACGGCTGGCGTAGAATAGTCTGTTAAATGTAGCGGTTTTCAACATTAAACCTGCGCTGATGTAACTCGCGATTGTTATGTCAAATGATCATTTTTTAGCAACTTTCTGTAATGCTTTCGTTTACTTTGAAATATTAATATTTTAATAAATCCAAGCAACATGCTACTTACCTGGCCATACGACTTATTTCTTTATATATCATTATATTTTTTATTATATACTTAGTTATCTTTACTGATGGGGGTAGTGAAATTAATTATAAGGTGTTCTGTCTAGGGTGTTGGCGCACCGGTACACGTTTCATATTTCAGTCACTTTCAAAGGTTACATAGTGTTTTTATTCTTGGTATTTATCCAAGTATTATAGTATTACCACCTGATACTATCACCATAGAAACACCTTTAGGTCTTTTTGAAGTCATCATTTTGATGAATTCTGCTCAAGTTTAAATGGTTGTGTTGGCCAGTAGTTTCATCTTCCTTCTTTCTTACCGAAGCCAGTAAGTTTTTAGTTAAAAAAATTAAGTGTAAAGTGAGCGCATTGGGTGTGAGATTGATGCTTCAGCTATAAGACTTTAATTTTTACTAGTGAATGCTGGGAAATGTAGTTTTATAGAACAGCCCTGAATAGAACCTGGTGCCTTGTAAACTGGTAAAACGTTTTATATTTTTGCTGACCTTTATAGCTATTTGTCATCAACAGCACATTAAAATTTAAATAAATAAAAAAATAAATAACTTTTTTATTAATAAATACACAAACTTTATTGTACAGTTTAACACTTACAAATTACAGCCTCACTATGGGTAAAAACAACCCATGACTCTTAACATTAATCGTTGGGGTATTAACTCTAAGTAAATAATAACTACACATACATTTGTGCTTTCTTTGCGGTACAAACTACCATACCCTTATCTGAATGAAAATTATACACAGTATTCATAGATGAGAGTTCACTTCACAAATCAATGTCATAATGAGAGAATGGCTTTTACAGGGGCCACAGTTATCCACACGTTCAATACGCATTAATCCCAGCATTACATTTCCTCATAACGGCACAGTCGCCCAGGAGGGACGAGCGGCCAGCCATCACCTCCACTGTAAAACTGTTATCAACACATGTCATGTCCAGACCGCTGTCGATCGGTGCTGCTCTGTTTCCTTATCATGCAAATAAATTAGATTTTTATTGACTGGCAAACCTCCCAAAAGTGGGTCTGCTAGTGATGGTGGCCAGCCCAGAGGGTGCATAACGCCATGCAGCAGTCAATAAAGTGAAGATCAAAGAATATCTGCCACCATTTTTGCCAGAGGTGCTTGGGTAAAATGCCTCTAAAATAAGTCAATCATTACTGGACCTCAAAAAAGCATTAGGGCACGGCCGGTCGCCTGAAACGAACCGTTTGACCGCAGGTTTGATATTTAGGCCATGAGTACGAGGGATAGGGAAGCGGGGGTGGGTTTTGGGGGTCAGGGCAGATGGCAACTGAAGAAATTACTGCTGAAAGCAGAAAATATGAGAAAAAGGGCCACTGGAGGAAGAATATAGAAGAGGAGGGGGGATCTGTCGCCAGAGAAAAGCTGGTTAGAAAGCAATACATTCTCAGCCTTTTCTTGTTGATACAGCTTAACCTATTAAGCTCATCTACGGCAGTAAAACAAGAATCGGGTTCTGCAGCACTGCAAGGTCACGACCTGGGTCATGGTCTTGCATCTCCAATACAAAACATGCTTTGCAAAGTAGGTCATCATAAATTACACAAATCAGTGACACAAGCAAAGGTTATCTGTTAGATGCTCGAAAGCATTCTATAAACCCAAAACTACACTTTATATTTTTGTCTGCATATATTGAATGTAAATAAACATTAGACACTGATATTAACAATAATGAGATGAACATGGGAAAGTTATACATCCACATATGTATTAATCATTTTATTCATTACTAAATCTGTTGGTCAATACGAAGGCAAAATACTCCGACACTTACTCAGCCAAGTTGAAAAATTGACCACATGTGCAGTGAAGTCCATGGCCTGAATCCTAATTCTTGATCTAAATAAGTGAGACCGGTAATAAGCTCGGCCTCAGGGCGATGAACCCAGAACCATCTGTGTTACCATCAGACTTTCTACGAGCATTTATGAAGCTAAACACAATGTTAAGCTAAACATAATGTGCTAACAGCTAATAACAACCATGCCAGTTAAAGGCTAACTGGAGGTGACAGCCAACACAAAATATTGAGCAATTAAGCTTTATTAGACACACAGAAGCTAGACGAAAAATCATTGCTTGCTTTTATGGACCAGAGATTTTAACTTAGTCCGGACAGGCTAAGCGTCCCCACCAAGACCTTTATTCCTACAAACCGCCGATGTCTAACTAATCTCTCAACCAACTCAACTCAGATTTAATATTCACTGAGGGACTCCTAAATGGTATTGTGGTGTAAAAGCTCTGGGTGATTTGGTCATCGCAGACAACAAAAGATTTAGGGGACTTTGCAATCATGTTAAGGCCAGATGGTTAAATCTGTCAGATAAGCTCGAACCGGCGACAGATGATCCGACATACACTTTCATGATAACTACATGATAACTATGAGACTGGGACATGGAAAAGAAAGAATGCAGATCAAAAGATTTTCGTTCACATCACAAGCAGCGACTTCTAGAACCCGCGTAACCTTCAGTTTTATCTAAGAGCTGCAGGAAAATGTTAAGGAGAGGCTGAATCTCGCTTGAGCTCTGTGGCTTCCACAAATTAAAAAACATTACAATCTTGAGCGTAAGTTAATGAACAAGCTGTTAATTATGGAACAAGGTTGGTGGGTTTTTTTTCTCAAAGTAGTAAATGTGAAGTGAAAATAGCATGTGCTGACCCAGAGACGGGAGGATTTTTTACCTTGAGATAATATTAATTTTAAAATATAAAAATATGCCTACAAAGCCAACGCTATAAATACACCCACAGTGTTGGACATTACTCATCAGATATTGTGTAATACTCACACTTGCAAAAGTAATAATTACTTAAATGATGTTAAATCGACTTACTTGAGAATCAATTAGACGGTTTGATTTGCGTCTTTCTGCAACATGAAAAATGTGTCAAATAGACTAAAGCTATTATTATTGATCTAGAACAAATATCCAAGATTTACCTAAATAATCAAAATGACACGTCCTTTATCTCGATAAGATTAAGAACGAGATTACGAACCCTTAATCTCAAACAACCTTCATGCATAAATGTTTCACGTGCAACATGAAATACAGAATTTACCACCTATCAGACAGTATCAGCTTCTTGATATTGTGTGTGATAATATCTGAATTGTTCTTTTATTGATATGTGAAATTAAATTATTGAGTATGTCACTCGCTTTAAAAAAAACAGCACTCAGTGTTCACAAATTCTGCTGTACAAGTCTGCTGTAGTCAAGAACTGGGCGTGGACATTTGGTCTTGAAGTCGGTCAACTTCGTTTAAAAACACGGTCAACAAAAAGAGCAATACAACTAACCTAAGTCATCTAAAACATAATCATACCAATCAGTTACTAGAACTGACAGTTTTAACAGTAACGGTTAAAACATGACAGCATGTAATGATGCACCATCATAGAAAATATAACTTGCTTTATTAAAGCAATAAGCTGTGAGCTGTGCTTTACTCCTTGTGCTGAGTTTGACATACGTTTGCATTTGGGGAATCATATTACAGTGTCATATTGTTGCTTTTTTGCTTGTATGCTGCACAGTTCATTGTACAGCAGAGCAGTGTTGGTATTGTTTTTCTTGAACGCTTCAGTTTTTTAAATAATAAAGAACTTTTTTCCTTGTATTGTTTCCTTGAATAATATCAACAATATTCTTAGCAAGCTGTAAGAGGGAGCTAGTACAATAGAAGACTATTACAGACACACTTTGGAAGGAAAACATGCAAAATATCATCCATTTATCGTTATCGGCAAAATCCCAGAAAATATTGAGATTTTTTTTGTCACTATTGCATAAATTGCAATATTTTCATGAATATTAGCGCAATGCACTTATCCGTGTTATTTAATAATTGACATTGACGATAAAAAAAGCAACCAAATGCTGTTCCAATATATATATTGACCAATATAAGCTACTATGACCACTATTTTTTTTTATTAATCACAGTGGGGAACTTTTACACCAACAATTCAGGCAAATAAAAAGCTGATAAAAGAATTATAGAATGAATGTGCATTTGGAGCACCTAGTGTTAGTGTAGTCATTTCTGAGTTTCTAACATAAGAGTCTGTAAATTACATCCGTCTTGCATTTAAACACCCCAGGGAATGTCACACAAATGCTTTTGCCTTTTAGCTCCTATTAGATGTGTCGCAGCTGCCAGAAATTAATGTCACAAGAATAAATGCTTCCACTTGAGTTTGTTTGAAAAGTGCGCTGCTCAATGGCACCTCGTCCCCCTTTGCGTGACCAACGAGGAGCGCGGTCCTAGCTTCTCTGCAGGACCTCTCCAATCAGACCTAATGCTGCAGCTGTGGGGTGGGTGGGGCTTGTTTTCCATTATTATAGGCTGTAAATGTAGCCCTAAAAATGCAAGTCAGTGGGGTGTGTGGAGATGGGCGATGTCAAGGGTACTGTACGTAAGAGGCACTAACACACAACAGAAAGGGGCGGAGAAACACACACACATCTGATTTAGGCTTGAGTGTTTGAGGGTACTGAGTGCTTCATGGCTATGAAAAGGTACTTAGTGATTGTTGGGAGCACAGTAAAAAAGAAACTAATAGAGGCATTATGCTCTTAAATTATCAGACGTCATTTTGGTTTTATTATTGCAAATAGTCTCGATTTAGAATAGTCGCTGTAACTGTAACTACAAGTGGCGGACCGATAAGGGTTTCGTTTAAATAGCCAACAAGGATGCTAAATAGTATATATGGTAGGATGGCCTATGGTGTACTACAATGCCGACATACATTAATTCAATGTGATGAATATGTAATAAAACATATTACAGAAATAAATAGAAACATTTCCAAATAGAAATATTATGAGTGGTCGCAGATATTTAGACCCCACTGCAGGACAACACAAAATTTGTATTGTCTGCGGACGAAGCTCCGAGTAGATTTCCAAAAATAAAATAAAACTTGTTAATCCACCAAAGTTACAGAGAGATGATACTCTCAAGATAGAGAGTATTACACATACTATCACATACTCTCACACATACTATCATATTTTCCAGACTATTGCTAATAACCAGACCGAAATGAGCCCAAACCAGAGTGACTCAAAGTCTGCATATTTAACAGAGTCTAGTACAGTCTAGTACAGTGCGATCGCTCAGTGTTACAGTAGCAACTAAAAACACTGATTTTGAGCTAAGTGTGATGAAGAACTGCAAACATTTGTGTGGCACCTACACCTTTATTGAGACAACAGTATGCCATGATTGACATCATCGTCAACAAGAGCTCAACCTACACACATCGTAATGTGAAAAAGGCGACACAAAAGTGCGAGACGATGGCGATAGAGGCTCCATCAGATCCGCTAATTGACTATATAATTGTGTTTGTTGAGGCTAAGCATGACCATTTTTGGGATTGTGTTTGATGGCATTTTAATTTCTGCCTATCACCACTTCCAATGTACGACTAATCCTACAGTTTCTAATCCTGTTTGTGCGAATTTCACCATGTAGTCAGTCAACACAGCTGCCACAGTCCCTACACACACACACACACCGCCATGCATCTCATCATGTACGATGGCTGATACACTTCCAATAGCATTGTCCAATAACAGACCGTGTGTATACATTTATCTGAGGCTGTGGTCTGCTTTTGGTCCAACAGCACGTAAAACTCTTTTTAAACAGCAATTTGCAAATTCTTTCACCATTATTTTAACCATGCAGTTGATATAACCTCATATGAATTGAGAAACTACATCAAATATTCATATTATTAAATATTTTACCTTTAAAATTCATCTGTCACACTACAGGATTATTTAAAATACTTGTGATAGCAATCTGATCAAGCAGTGACCTGTCACACCGGTAGCATAGCCATGAGGGGGCCTCATTTACATCTCTGACATCAAAACTGGGTGGTGTGACCTAGCTGTTAAAGCTAGGAGCCATGAGGTTGCTGGTTCAATCCCAAAGGAGAGAGCTATAAACTGTCACCATTGCGCTCTTGAGCTAACCAATTAACCCAGGCCTGCTGCAAAGGAACTGTCTCTGTAATAAATTTACTGTAATTTACTATAGATAAAGGCTAGCCCTGTGCAGAAAAGAAAGTACAACTGATTTCTTATTGTCCTTATGCAAGAAATGATGATGCAAAAACTGGCATGAATAATTAACAGTGTCCAGTACACAGTACAGCAGCACTCACAGAAAAACAAACAAATATACGCATAACATTATAAAGTATTTATACAATATATCGTCAAGTATATTTTTTAATTGTGTTTGAGTTTTTAATTGCACTTCTGCATTACTGCTGCTATTACACAGATGAATCTTAATTGCAAAAATTCTTATTGCACAGATAAATTTAAGATGACACATTAATACCAGCAGTTTTGAATACCATTGGCACGTCTGTTGCAGCTGGCAGAAAGGACCTTCTGAAGCATAATGCAATTCTGCATTATTCTAATGCAACATACTAGGCAGGAATGCGATATTACATGTTATGCAAAAACTGTATGTGCATGCTAAACGCATGCATAGGTAAGCAGGAAACTTGAGCAGGGTTATGATATAAGACCTCGTCAATATAGTCAATATTTCACAATAGACAGTAAATGCTTACTTGAGGATAAGTGAACAGCATCTATGATTGTTCTTTTTGCTCCATCAACAGACAAAAGTGATTCAAAAGAAAAAGGTGAAGGACTCTATGAAATTCCTTCACAATGACTGCGGAAAGAAGCACCTTGGCTACATTTCAGGGAAACATTGCAACATTGTAAGTTGTCAAAGGCATACAATATCAGTGACTAAGAAACATTGTCTCGCTACAGTCTCTACTGATAATGGAGCTAAAATGAAGATAATTATCTGCACTTAGCAAATAATGTTTGCTAAACAAATCACTTCACTGTGATTTCACTGGCAAAAGCAATGTGCATTGTTGGAAAAAATGGGAAAATCATCCATGCCGACGGACACTTCCAAATCCTGCCAGACTCGTAAAGAAATCGGATAAATTCAGACTCCGATTGTACTTCTTTAATGTTTCACTTTAGGAATTTAAACGTCGCAGTGGAACTCTTAAAACTAAAGTGTGTACATTATTTTCCTATTGAAATGTAAAAATTTATAAAGTTTATTCACTCCAAAAGTGTAAACACGGCCGCTTTGGGGCACTATGAAACAACTGCAGTTTGTTTCAGGATGCCTGTAACATTAGCTCAACCAATAGCAGGAGTTTGCGGCGGAACTATTTTTCAGAGCAAAAGCAGACGTGTTTGGTTATGTTAGTACCACAAAAATTACACACTTCCACTCTAATATGGCATGAAAGTCTAGTCCAAGAGTCTTTTTCCACTGCCCGGCTTTCATATGAAGTATTTTGTGGCTCTAGGTGAGCAGTGACCTTGATATCATAAACCTTGTCCTTCACCTTTTCTGACTAATTACATTAAGAGGCCTGGCCTCGTTTTTATAGACGCCTATAAATTTCAGAATGACTAACACAAAAAGACAGTTGGGATGGCCTTCATTACTTTTTAACAAACAGAACCTCTTGATTTATTTGGATCAGTACCTGGGGAATGATGAATTACACAGTGCATTGTTGCAGTCAGTACAAATTAGCGATACGGCAGGCGTACATGAACTAGCATCATCTAACATGCTTAACATGAATTCAAATGCCCCATCTAATTTCAGGCAATTCAAATATTTTTGCTGAATATTGTGTTTGCTGTCCTGTGCAGAGTTGTTGTAAGGTGTTCTCATGTAAAATAGGTGAATTCCAGTCTAGTTCAAGCTCAGTCAAGTTTTTTGTGGGAAGCTAATCTCTGTATTGTGTATTTACACCCCTGTGGGTCTCTTTTTTTTCCTGTCTTGTTTGTGTTAAAATGAAGCTTTTGGTCATTAGGCTGTCTGCACCTGGAATCTCTCTCCACACCCTGACAAAGTGCGACTGATATAATAAGGGATGTCCAAAAGGTGAACTGTCGTGTGCCAACAGAAACAGGCTTGGGAATAACTGTATGGACACAGTATTGTACTTCACCCTAAAAAACGCAGAGGGAATAACATAAAGAATTCCATAATTGTAATCAAATGTGCTTTTTCTAACAGCGTGTGGAGAACAGGGGAGAAATTTACTGTGGAGCCAGAATGAGGCTGCGCCCTTCCAGCGCCTTTGTTGGTACAGCAGACAGCTCAGAGCCCACCTGTCTTTTCTTCATTTTACCTGTGACATTTCGTTGTTTGTTTTCCTGGAATTCTCCACGGGGATGTTTTTTAATCACTGATGATCGGGTCAGAGAGCAAAGCTTTACATCAACCCCCTGTTTTGGCCCCAAAACAGGCTCCCTGATGCCCCAATGGAGCCTCTGTGCTCTCACAGCTGTCACTCTCGTCTGGCCCCTCGTCTGACCTGCTGCAGGGAAGAGAAGGCAATAATCCCTGTCACTTGGGGTGGGGGGCAAAAGGACGGACATCTGCAAGCAAGACCATCTGAGAGTCGGCAGGGGAGTGAATTGTGTGTCTGATGCAGAAAGGTGACTGTTTTAAAACAAAAGGCTTTTGTAGTGGTGAGCAATGAGATGACTGTGGCTTGTGATTTTAATTGACAGTGTTACTATGGAAGACAGACGGGCTCATAGAAGAATATACATGAATAGATTCATTGAATATTCAATATGTACACGGTGGGATGTGAGGGAATCTAGGATTCAGAGTTTAATCCAAACCTGGAAACAAAAGATTTAGAGATTTTGAACAATATAGATGATTATTAATAATATTAATAATATATTCTGCTACATGTGGACAGGTGTCCAGACCTTTTGGGGCGAATGCTGGTTTTAATCCAAATGCTTTTTGAAAGCAGTTCCTCTGTTAAATATGGCTTACAGCACAGATGTATCACAAAGAAAACCTCTACAATTTGTCATTCATCACAATTAAATCATATGCAGCTGTATGCAAGCATACACCGTATGCCCAGCTATCATTCTAACGATCCTGCATATGCCCATTTGTGACTTGTGAACTGTGGATTTTCAATTCCAAAGCAAACAGTTTCAAATCTCATCACCTGAACAACGAACCAATCAAAACTTTGATATCAGCTGCCATGTGATATTTCCCAACCAATCATATTGTGTCTGTTTTGACTTGTGGGGACATTTTCAGCAATACATTCATTACAGTGTTAAACGTGATTTAATATTTAAAGTTGATTTTATATTTTAATATTAAAGTATCAAATGCAAGTTATTTTTCATGAAATGACCAATTTATTCATCTCCTCGCAAAATGGCTATTTACCTTTTTATTGTCTTTTATTCTGTAAATATAGCCTATGTTTTGTAGAATTCAATCCCATTTCAATGTGCTGTTGAAATATTGACAAATACTGTAATATTTATCAAACAGTATACTACAGTACATTGTGAGGTTTAGTTTTTACTGAAAAAAGCAAACGGATAATTTCCAGATCAATACAACAAACTAAAATGGTAAAAACAGTGTTAAAAATACATGCACAAACAAATGGTCTTATTGATGCTATATACAAACTTATACAAAAGTTGGTAAGACATAAGACATGGTAAAACATTCCAGCAACACTTTGCACAATAGCGAATTTGTGAATTAAATCGTAGGATCACGCCAGGTCTGCGCTCTCATAACGTTAAACACCAAATTTCAACATGTTAGATTCAAAAACGAGGGTCAATCTCCAGTTAAAATCTCTGCAGATTGTGGCGTCTCTGATCGGTCATACGTGTAGATTTTCATCATGTGTGCTAGAAAAAAAATGCATTATGAAAAGGCAGAAGACTAGCATTCTTTTAATGCTCGTGTCTGGGAACATTAGCTCTTGCTATCACTTGCTTCTCGGGCTGTTTTTTAGAGAAAAGTGTCTCTTTTGGGGCAAGTAAAGACACAAGGAAACTCGCTGTTAGAAATTCCTTTTGCAACGCATAAAAAATTCTTTTTACTTTTTTAAAGTGATTATTCCACAAAGTGTAGCAGCAACAAAGCAAAGGGGAATATATGTATCTTTAGTTAATCAGTGGTTTG
>JAZGTJ010001339.1:0-25649 GCA_036877575.1 Botia almorhae | reverse complement strand
TAGTTATACAGTTGACCGTGGTTAATATCATAATATTCTCACATATCATCTTAATCCCCCGAGATATCTTCAAATAAGTTCATTCAGATGAGATCAAGAGGGAAATCATGCAACATCATTCTAACCTTGCTGACTTTACTAAAACAGACAATTTACAATCACTTTATAGTACGTGAGCGTCGCAGTGTTTAACATGCTCATGGCTTTTACAGACAGGAGAACACTCATGCTTAAGACTGCGGAACCTTGGTGGGAGTCCTTGAGTTTAATTTACTCTCATTTTTACCTGTTTCTATAAATGTTGCTTGTGCAGTTCTACAATACGACCTTGTAAGATCTTGGCTGTGACTGCGCGGGTCTTTTAAAGTCTGCATAAAATCACAATCTTTTGCAATATGCTGTGCGAAACCCACTTTCTAAAATTTAATCAACAATCGATGAATGGAATTTAGTGGCGTAAATGTTTTATAGTTAAAAGGTGTCGCTGTGTTGTGACACTGAGCATGTTGCACTATTCAAGACTGATTAAGCTGATTTTAGCCAACAACAAAAGAAACCTGGTAAAGAGTACACCCAGTGTTGTGCCTATTAATTAAAACGTCAAAAATTACAAATTAGGTGACAATTAGCAAAAGAGTGTTTTTAAAAATGAAACTGCATTTAGCACAAATGTAGAGTTATTTTGATTTTATCGGAAAACATTCAGCAGCTATTTAGTCTCGCAGGCATGACAGACTCCTTGAGCAAGATTCATACCGCATAAAGATATCTTCAAAATCAATAAACAGTCATGCTTTGCATGTTTTCCCAAACGCCCGGGGATTACTGCTGACCTCCGTAATACTTTCCAGACTGTCACTTTAGGTTAGAGCTTTCCATTTCATCTGCTTCACATTGCAAGCCACTTACACTGCATTCATTTGGTGATCAATCACAGCCACATAACTGCAAAGTGCAGTTTACTCTCTGGTTCACTGGTGTTTACTTATACAGCTGTAAACTCCTGGCAGCACATCACACAGAACTCCTGGCAGCACTCGAGATACCAGCTATGCTGCCTTCAAATGCTCTATATTAGTGGTTCTCAAAAAAAGCAGGTCTCTCCTGACAGGGTCACAGACAGCAGAGGAACAACAATGTTGGCCGCGAACAAATATCAACTAATGATAAAATTAGAGCAGCAAATACAATTGACCTATCATTGTGTTGATGTTAAAGGCGGGCATCCAAATCAAACTCTGCTGTATTTTGGTGCAGGTTGTGGGACATGGCCTCATCCAACCAAGAACAAACCTACACAAGGTTAGGAAATGGTAAATAAAGGTTCACTTACAGTGAACATGAACATTTTGCCGTCCACATTTTTTGTTCACAATTATTGGCTGAAAACCTTTATAAATTTCATATTCAGCCTATGACATCATAATTCATGTTCATTTATTTCCGTGTTTGATTTTGCACTGTGTTGTTTACAGAATTCTGGTACTGAGCTGCAATATTTTATATTTCAGTTATGTTAACTGTTGCTGGCCGGTGGGTGGTGACTACAGAAGGCTCTTTAAATGAAACAAAAATGGAGCCTCCATTTACAATATTAGTCCTATCATCTGCCCCACATCTCTTTACATGCAGAAGACTGAAAGTAATGCACGGCAAAGCATAAGTTAATAAGTACTGTTTGAAAGACATGCTTCCCATAAAAATGAGTACAGAAAGACACGGGTATGTAAAGATGCTATTTGGTTAGGTGATCTGTCCTTGGATAATACGATACTGTATGCTTGATACTAACACACAGTTGCCTAGAGACCCACATTACAATACATACTCCAGACTGTTTTAAAACACCATTATAAAGGACTAGTTAACGTGGTTAACAAAATTTGTGAAGTCACAACGGTAACTAAATGATAATAGTCATGAAATAAGACCATAGGATCAACATTCAAAGCTTGAATGTGTCTTGAGAGTTTTAGGCCAATATACATTTATATTAACCCAAATGAAGTACAATGGCCCCTGTTTAACTGCCTGTCAATTATGTGGCAGCTCCATAATCCGGCTCTCTCACGTTGTTTGTGGTCGCCAATCACATATTCCTCATAATTACTCAACCAACACATTCTTCATCCTGTTTTGTTTGCTCAGATGGCGTTTAATTGGCTGGAAGGAATGTGATGTCTTCCTTGATTATCTTACGCCACATTTATTAGCTGCTGTAAAAGCCACAAAGCATCTCTACTGGCAATAAGACAACATTACCAAGATGGTTTCTGGGGTCTTTGTGCTTTGAAAGAGTTACTGCGCCTTTCCCTCCCATTATTCTCACTATAGTAATGTAATAACAACGTTTCTTCAGCACAGGTCATCCTTTCATTTAAGCCAAAAAACAAAGGAATGGTATTAATGCGGCACTCAGCGAAAATCAATCGGGGGCCTCGTCCTGTAGCAGGTGACATGTCAATACGGAAACTACATGGAAACTACAAACCTCAAGCAGTAAGAAGTTAAACAGGTGGGACTGACTTAGCTTTGAATGATGAAGTGGGTGTTTTTTTGTATTTGAGAGTTTAAATCAAAACATTACAGGAACAATGACAAAGCTGATTAGGATCAATAGACAAAATGCATCTCCTACCAAGACTGAGGTGAGAATGGGCAGTTTTGTGCACTTTCATTTAGTTTGCTGCTGAGATAAGACCACAAGAATCTGTTTTCAGTTCAGAGCTGCTGATCTTAAATCCAATAAAGCACATATGAGATCATACTTTTTACAAACCTCATCCACTCAGCCACTTGATATTTCCTACCTCCTCTGTGACACAGGAGGTTCTGCTTTCTTTTTTATTAATAGACATATTTTTCGCACAGTGCCGGAATACAGCTCACTGCACGCCGAGTTGCCCGTGACAACGGACTGTCAATCATCCATAATGCCCACTCGCATCACCACCCATCAACATGGTAAACAACAGAGAGATGATAGTCATAGTAGGTACCAGCCCGGCTCTGTGCGTCAGACTCAAATTCTGAAGCTGAAATAGTCTGTTTGTTGTCACCGAACCACCTGTTTTCTGGCCAACACTGAAAACACCCCTTGCAGCACTCAAGATATTGAAAAATTAGAAAGTGGTACAATGTTTCTTTCTCAACATTACATTAGCCCTGTAATCTGCTGAAATGTGGTTCTGACCCAGACTTTTAAAGAAACAGTTCACCTAAAATGAAAAATGACGCCATTGTTTGATAATTACATTTAATCCTTTTCTATGGAACACAAAAACAAAAAGTTTGACAGTTCTTTTCGACACAAAGCTTTAAGAAAGAGAAAAACACCATCACAGAAGTACAAATGTCCAATGTGATTGTCTGTCACGCATAATCGTTAATCGGTCAATATGACATTTTTGAATACATCACAAACAGGAATGAGATTTGACGTTTTAAAATACAAACGTTTCTGTCCACAGACTTTCTGAAGTAACACTCATCAGCTCCATTGAGCTCCAATGGCTTGAAACACTGTAATATATGAAAAAATAATTCTATTCATTCTTATCCTTTGTCACCAAATCAATGCAACAGTTTATTTTTAAGTGTTCCATAAACTATGGGCTCTTTTCGGACCACATTTTTTTACAGTCTCTCTAGTTCGCTAACTAGTTCACAAACAACGCTAAATACTGTATACACATACACTTTTTTCACATGCTAAATTTCAAATGTTTTAGATGATATCTCCTTACATATGTCACTCTTTTGGTCTTAAAAAGACCGAAAAAATAGCTTTTAAAATGAAGTTATAATTTTTAATACAGTTTATATTTTAGAACTAACAGTCAGGGTTTGGCACAAGTTTAAAATCTACATGGGCATTCGTAAAGTAAAAACAGAAAAAGTGATAGTGATAGTTTGATAGTGATAAGTTTAAATGTGACATTAATGTAATTAAAACAAACTTCTTCGCTTTAATAAAACTCAACACCTTGGAGTTCAAGACGCCTGCAGTTGTCGAAACTCCCATTTCTTCTAAAAACTGTACCTGTCAAGCGTTGTCAACAGATTGCTGCGGTACTGTGGCAGATCTGTTGTTGTTGTTAAGGAAAGGGAATGTTTCCTGACATGATGTCAGTGTTTTCTGTCGTACAGCAGGTTGTCAACGCCACACTGGCGGTACTGATGGCGAGGTCCACCTGCAGTCTGTCGCCCCCCTCACACCACAGCTCCTGGGCCCATGTATAATTTAGTCTGCAGTTCAGCTGTGCTGTCAAAATACTTGAAAGCTTCCGTTCATAAACAGTCTTTCCTCATCGCCAACTTCAATTGGTTTTGAAAGCCGAGACTGAGGGTTAGTTAGACAGCAGAAGTGTCACGCCTGAGGCCTCGAGTTGTGTAGGTCTTAATGTCTTTCCCGCAGGAAAGCATGATAATAATACAATAAAGGTCAACTTAGGCAAAACAACAGTGACGGAAATGCATAAAGGCACACGTGCTTTTATAAGTCCTTTATTTTCCCTACATTCTATCTGAAGTTTTGGTTTTAAGTGCTATTAACGATGACAGTTATATAACAGTGCCTCCATAAGTATTGAAACAGTAAAGAACAAATTGTTCTGTTTGTAATGGCATCAAGAAATCTCTTAAAAGATGAACATGAGGCAAATGAACAGAATATCACATTTTTGGACATTGTTTTGGACAGAGTAAGCTCTCTTGTCTTCATCTTGGCTTGCGTGTTCTCACTGAACAGAAGACTCCGACCATAGACGCAATGAATAGAACGGATGCTACACATTCCCTGCTTTCAATTTAGTGAACAATGAATCCAACGGGACAAAGCTAATCACTTAAAAACACAACTGTGAGCCAGTTGTCCTATTACTTAAGCTCACATTAGATTTATGGGCTGAAATAGCCAAATAACAAAATGTGATATTCTGTACTTTTGCTTTAGATTTTGATCTTATTATTAAAACGAATGTGGATATTTCGCAGTGCTGAATGAAAAACACTTAATTATTTTGACAATATGGCACTTACTGTAAAGAAATAAAGAAACGAAGAGCCTAAACAGTTGATATAAAATTGTTTGTTACAAAAATTGGATTTGGATTAAATTTGAAGTTGAAATCTTTGAATTACAATTCCTCTTCCTGTCATTACAATACAAATTTAATTTCAACATCCTGTGGGCGTGGCCAATTCAATTTCCAATTTAACATCCTGTGGGCGTGGCCAATTCAATTTCCAATTCAACATCCTGTGGGTGTGGCCAATTCAATTTACAATTTAACATCCTGTGGGTGTGGCCAATTCAATTTACAATTCAACATTTTGCAGGTTGTGGACTGAAAACTCATGAACTTAAAAGAAGCCACTTTTTTTATTCTAAATTTTGCCCAGCCCTGTATGCACTATGGGATGACATTAGCCGTAAAGACTTGAAGTTATTTAGTTTTTTTGCCATCAGCTAAAGAGTTTGCAGTGGGGAGAGAGAGTTCTCCTCTCTCTCAGCTAATGGCATCAGATCATTAGTGGTGTTAGGTTGGATGAACAGGCAGCAAAGGTTCAATTCACCATTAAGACGAACTAAATTTAATCAATTGTGCTTGGCTCCGTATTAGTAATAACAACTGTCAATCAAACAAATATGCCTGAGCTCTCTAGTTATTTCTGCCATGACCTTGCCGCCCTATCACATGGTCAGATCGAGCATCTTTAGCCAATTTATGGCTTGTCTGAGAAAAGGCTCCCTGGAAAATAATGCAGTTCCTGCAATGCATTGTGGGTAAATGAAAATGAACCCTTCATTAAATCTCATCTTCTGTAGCGGAGATGAATATTTCAAATCTCTTGTGGTGCATTTACATGTGCTCCAGAGTCAAGCCCAGTACAAGTAAAGTTTAAGGTAGCATAAATTCAAAAATAAAAAGAAACACGTTTCTTCTCCTTATCTGCAGAGACTGTATGGCCATGTTCATAAAGAGAGAGAGAGAGGGAGAGAGAGAGAGCATTGCGATTAATTAAGAAAGACCTGGGAAAGAACAGCAGTAAAGATAGAATGGAAATCAATGAAAGAGTAATGGTTTCATTTTGGCATTGATCAATGGGTTGAAAAGAATTACATTACGCCTGCGGTGAATGTCACAAAAAAATGTCACCAAATACCTTTTACACTGCAACTATTTTAATACTTTTACAGGTAAAAGAGATTAAGGCCAATATATTTAACACAGCTTCTGATTTAAAGTTCTGTAACATGCTATTAGAGTTTGTAATCGATTCATGACCTTGAATCAAGGCAAATCATTTGATTCATTGAATTTATTTGAATCCACTTTACTTGTTTGTGTCCTGCATATACTCTTTTATGTATCAAAATATTTTAGTAAAAATATGTGCACATTGTATCATTTTTTGTTTTGCAACAACTTCAAATAGTGTACATAAATATCAAGATATATATAACTTATCAAAAGGGTGACCATATTTTAGCTACATTTTCCAGTCCTCAAAAGGTCACAGTAACGGAAAGAAAAAAGTTTAAATGTAAAACCAGCAAACTTCTCAAACCTTATATTCCTGTGGAATATATTGCACACAATCCAAACCTTACACCACCTACCCCGAAATGCTGACAACTACATACACTATTACCAACAGCATGCTCTCCACGAACCATTCAATCTAATATTTAAGAGAGAACATGATTGCAAAAGGGGCTCCGCGAGATGGAAGATTAAGCCAGAAACAGTCCATTTCCATATAAGAAACATCATGCCCCAATTTTAATCTCAGCGAGACTTTTTACCCAGATTTAACCTCACAGAACTCCATGCTGTAGTAAAGCCATTAGTGAATCATGTTTATGACCAAATGAATAATTACCAAAGCACGTACCCATGGATACGAGATGTATATGATTAAGGCTAAACCTACAAGTGCCGGTAGGAATACTAATGCAACTGCATTGTGTTAGTTACTCTAAAACTGGGTCACACACACGAGACTAGCTGTAGCTCCAGGCTTACCCAAAGCCTCTCAGACATGTTCTGGTATGGACACCTGCTCTGATACAGACAAGCTGTTAGAAATGTTCAATGTTATTCCTTCTTATAAGTTCAAAACTGACGGCCAAAATCCTCCAACAACAAAAGCCTCAAGTCTTTAGCTTAGAGGACGAGAGACTGTGGGAGTGCGTGGGAGGTGGACACACGCTTTTTGGGAAATAATCATTTTGTTTTTGCCTGGCCACATAGAACAACAACTTCAAGGGTGCCTACATGCACCGAGGGAGGATCAGACGGCCGACGGTGTGCAGGAGGCATTTTGAGGGCGCTAAAAGAGGCAAGACCATTTCAAATCAAGGGGGGATGCAGCAAATTGGATTTTTGAAAGCACAACCAGACCCGCCTCTCTGAAATTCTGATTGGTCACTATGCTAAACAGGCCTTAGTCAGTGCAGACAGCATGTGTACTGTAACTCTTTGCGAATTAAAACAAGGCTGTGTGGGACAGAAGTGGATAAAGATCCAAGTTTCTTGTGACCAGGAAATGTTTTGGATAGGCTTAGTACTAGTTCATTCTAGTACTTTCTGGCTGTGTACAACACAGCCTTAGTATGAGTCACCAAAACAAAAAATCTGTTGTCTGTGAGACGCCCAGTAGACCAGACTTTATGCCTTATTGACAAAGGTCGGGGCAAAGCTGAAGACTAAACAATCAAACGGTACACAGTGAGCAGCACCACTAGCACTAATGCGCTTTTATCTGACTTAAAGCTTCTTAAAAGCGACTTAAATCATTTGGGACTACAGAGTGAATGCTTTTTCATCTAATTAATATTCATGAGCCAAGCTGATAAGGTTAATAATGTTACCTCAACTTTCCAGAACGATCCTACACCCCTGCAAGATTGTGTGAGAGAAAGACCAAGAATCCTTCCCACCTGAACCATCCTGCTCCATGTCTCAAAAGACAATTTTGCAGTTAATTAAAGAGAAATACAAAGACTTAACCACCTTACCAAAAGAAAAATCCTTTAAAAGCAGCTAAAATAATAAGCAGTGTAATATCTCCCCAGGAAGAGCTGCCCCAGGGGTTAGTGCGGAGGTCCGTTACACAGTAGGATAATTACTATAAATTTACCAATAATTAAAAATCACACCTCAGCTATTCATAGGTGGAACCATTGTTCTCACTGACTAAACGATTATAAGACTCTTACCCTACGAGTACAAAGGTAAAACACAGGCTAGTGCTTTTTTTAGTTCATGAATCAGAGTCTTGCTTTTCCATCATATTCTTTTTCTAAGTGTCTGCAGTTTCCATAAGAGATTTCATTGCTCTAGTAAGGAACACTGCTACTAGCAAGACCCCATTCAAATCATTATCACTTCAAAGAGAACTGCACCATTGCTCTGCATTACATTTCCACACTAGAACCCTATATGTTATCAATTAAATGTGTGCTTTGAGGTACAGTTTAAAGTACATACTCAAGTACATTTATCAGGTTAACTCTACTGTATCTACTGTACGGCGAGCATAATTTGGAGCAATTAAAATACAACGTTAATTATTGTAGTCGTTTAAAGATCCCACACAGCAGCACATAGAGGAACTAAATGTGATCGCTCAAGACTTCCAATAAGCCAGATGAACATTTGGGTAGATTCATTTTTCTGATCCAGGATTCGTTTTGCTGAAATTGATGACCTTTCTCCCTTCTTGTCTAAATCGGTTGTCTTTGATCCTGATGCTTTGAAGGGTTGAAGTAATTGCTGGCGTCTGCAAGTGGTACATACGGTAGACTTACTGTAATGGTTGATACCAAACAGTGATGAATTGTGAAAGACAAGCCTTGATTGGTTGAAAGATAACATGAACTTAAAACTGACCTCATGTACTATCAACTACATTTCTTATTTTGCCTTCTAAAGACAAAACGTTTGGTACTGAATAAAGATTTTTAAGCTGATATCATCTAGGCCATGCAAGTTATTTGTGAACCAATAGCTGAATAGCTCTTTAGGAACTGTTGCCAGGAACTGTAGACTATTGCTTTATGTAATTCAGTCTTCCTAAAATATTTCCAATAGATAAAGCAGTCTGTAACGGCTACAGCTACAATAGCAAACACAAATGAAATATAGCATGTTAAATATGTATTAAATATACACTTGTGAGACAATTCTCCGGAAAGATTAGAGTTAAACTATTCATTTATGAAACACAGTGAAAGCAGCCTGCAACAGCCAGAGTCCAAACCCAGTAATTTGTAAAGTGCACATAAGCCGTACTGAGGCTAGGATTGAAGCTAGCTTCATCTTTATAACCCTCCTCATCTTTAACCTTGAATTTTTCCCCTCCAGGCCCAGGAATCTCTCTCAGTGTAAAAGCACTTGCTTTTGGAATAATGAAAATTATAGCAAGTCTACATGCAACCAAATGGTGAGAGCTCAACGCTCACAGACGGCAGAGCTGAAACAATAACGAAAGACGCTTGCGGGTCATTTTATTCATTTCTCCGCCATTGAAATTACACTTCCATTAGCGTCTCAGTGGGGCAGTTTTAATGCGGTTCTGAGTATGTGTTATTCGAAAACAGAAGGGTCACTGAGAGGGTAAAAAACCCCAGGGAAAAGCAGGACCACCAATAAGGTAAGGAGAATATGACTAAGGAAACCCAAAGGAAAACAAAGAACATTAAGTATGAAGTTTTATGTGAAATAACAATATAGCTATATTCTGATTAGCATGCTACGCTAACATTTTACTTTTTCTATAGTATGCGCACTAGTATGTAAATTCTGAAACACGCAAGTCATGGAACACCAATGTGCAACTGGTTTGTCATTAATTAACACATAACAACATCTCATACTATTTTTGAAAAAGGACAATATTTTTTGTATTTACTACACATGCTTTACCTATTAAAAGCATTTCATATCTTCCTTCCAATACTGTAAATAGCTTTTCTACCTGAACTGAACCTTTTGAAAATTACTCAGTTGGTGCATGCTAATTAGGTCAGGTTGAGTCATTAATATTATATTTGTTAATAAACAATATGTTTGACTCAAGCCAATTAATTTAGAGAACAAATCTTTACTAGCTTTCCTGACACAACCTATTTTACAGTACTGTACTTTACTGTAATACTGTAGATTTCCACTCAAAACCCAAGAGTGTTAGCTAAAATGATTTTGAGAAATACATTTCAAATATTCACATGCACTTTACCTTTTGTGTACCAAACTTTATTACATTACAGAACATTCTCCAAATATGCTGGATGACACTCACTCAAAAAGTACAAAGTTATTGCGTTCATCTATGGCAGCACAGCACATCCATAAAAATCCTCTCTGGTGAAAACACGAGGGCCTGATTTTAAAAGGTTTTAATTTTCTTTACTCAGCCGCATAAACTGAAAGGTAATGTAATAAGCCACCAAAGCTTGAACAATTTTCCAGATGGTCAGCTCTAAATATGCGTTTCCTCTCTGATGACTGCGTGTTTGAATTTCCCTTAAACTTGCTTCTAAAGCTGGGCCAAGGTCAGTCGCCCTCTCCCCGGTTGCTTCATTTCCATTCGTCAATCAGCCCCAAACATCACTGATCACCCTGAGAGCCGCTAAACGTTCAACACGGCGTGTGAACCATATAACCGGTGACCTTAGCGTAACGTCTTTACCGTCAACTCGCGTCCACGCGTTACATGAGCTAAAGATCAGAAGTGTTGACTTACCTTAGCAGGTGGTGAGCCGAGAGACAGCGTGGGAGAGAAAGAGAGAACAGGGCATGTTAGCAATAATATGGGCTTCATGTGACATTTAATGCTAAATCAATACAGGCATATTATATACATAGCGATCCGATGCTGCTGCATATGTCAGTTAATACTGCATGTGGTCAAACGTGAGGACATCAATCACAACAGTTTATCA
Source organism: Botia almorhae (assembly GCA_036877575.1). NCBI lineage: Eukaryota > Metazoa > Chordata > Actinopteri > Cypriniformes > Botiidae > Botia > Botia almorhae. The sequence continues at coordinate 14,695 of JAZGTJ010001339.1, read as the reverse complement.
GACTTTCCTGCAGATTGTGAGATAATCCTGGGACGGTGTTCATGTTTATGCTTGTAATCTGCTCACTGAACTTTTGTGATGATGCATAAAAGACACAATGATGCTAAATGGTTGGGTTTGGTAAAAACCACATTCCCATTATTTCCTAGAGAAATATATTTTTAGCAATAAGTAAGTCCTTCAAGGCACAAGAACTCTAAACTGAGAGCTAAATGGTGATCTTCTGCCGGAGCAATGAGTGCGTGTCATTCTGTTTTGTTTAAGTGCAGTTTTTAATTGCAGAATTCCAGGAAAAGAATCCTGAATAAAGACCCACCCATCAGAAAAGTCGCTGTTGCCATGGAAACAAAGTTTGCGCACAGAGCAGTGGTTGGCCTTTTCCCACAAAGCATTGCAAACGACGTAGCTGAGTTAGCCTTCCCACACTTTTAAACTACTTATAGTTAAAATATATGTCTGTGTGTGTCTATAAAAAAATCACGGCTGATTAAAAAGTAGCTCATTCATTTCTTCTCCTTATTTAAAAAACTTAAACCTCTATGGAGAAATTAGTGAGAAAATGCGTACAGAACCAAGCCAACATGTGGGCGTTAACTGAAGAACTCTATCTAACCTCTTATCTGCTAGTAACACATACTGGTTTAACACCAATTTTTTACACCTGGTCGGTTTGTTTTTCCAACTAGTAATTTACTCTGAACTATCCCTTATCAGCAACCCCGTGTCTCTGTCAGACCCATATCAACTAAACAGAGTGATACATTAACAGAGGGTCCAGGTACATCCAACCTCCAAGCCTGAATCGTTACCAAAGCTTAGACGCTCAATTGATTGATGAGAAGGAAACATTGACATATTTGTCATCTCTAAATAAATGTTCAAATCTAGAAGCAGATAATTTAGCAGTAGACACAACATGACTATCAGGAAACGCCTGACGGTCTTGCACAAGGCACTCTGAGACCCCTTCTAGAGGTTTGACGCATAGCCGAGAGGGAAGATAAATGTAGCGAGTCCCTTTTTTAATCAAGGAGGAGGGCCAGAGTGGTAGACAAAGGCCGTCAGCCGTCACAAACCATAAATTATTTCAATTTGTACTGGGACAGCGAGTTGTTATCAGCCTAAAAAGGTCAAAAGCATAGAAGCTCTTCCTTTCTTGATAATTTAGTGCCTTTTTCCAAACTTCAGCAACACATAGTACAGCTTGTTTTATACCCTTCTACCTGAAAAGGTCAAGGTAACTAAGATGACCAGTTAAAAGGTCACACCTCGCACACAAATAAAAATGGCCTCTACCTGTCTCAGGCAGAACACGTCTGTGTTGTGGTGCTCACATTGCAGGGCGAACATCATGATTACCATTGTTAAATATTACATTTTGGCATACTTGTCATGCCTTTGTGTCATTGACAATGATTGACACAACACCTCAAATCATATGATTTGTTAATGAGAGACGTGTTATCACTTTTCTAAATTGAAATACTTGGTTGAACTAGTTAAAAATGGTTCTAGTGTCTAGACTATTGTTTGTGACATGTGAGTGGGCCATTTAAAACTGGGACAGTAAGCACCCACCTAGAATATTGTTAAGATTATTCATTCTTCAATAATCTTAACAATATTTAGAAGTTCACAATCAGGCTTAAGTTTTTAAGTGCAACACCCTAGAAACCAAACACCCTACTAATTGCACAGCAACACACTGGCCACCAACTGCGTAACACCCCGGAATCATAGCAGAGAGAGATAGCATAGAGAAACGCAAGTGCGTCTTGCCTGTGCAAATCTCTCTAAGAAATCACTTAATCTTGCTTTTAGCAGCCTTGTTTGAAAAATAAGACTTACAAATTATTTAAAACTAGGATTTTGAAATCAATAATAACGAGTAAGCAGTAGAGTAAGGTCCCTCTTGGACGTTCTGTATTTTTTTTTCTTTTGATTGCCATTTCTCTATTGATTGATGATTTTGATTTGAGAGTTTTAGCAAGGCGTAGTTTATCATATAAATATAATCTGTCAAACTACACATTTGCACTTGACATAAATTGCAGTGCCTCTCCTGCATTCACGCAAGCAGATATTTCCGGTGTGTTTATGGTAGAACACGTTTAAGCAAGACCTGCAGTTGAAATGAAAGGGGATCTACTTAAGGTGGAGGCTTTGAAACGCTACTCAACAATATAATATCTGAGGAGAACCACAGGGAAAAGCAGAGCTTCAGAACTTAGAACCCAGTGGTATGACATCATCCTGCGCCTGGCACCAGACACCCCTCTTGAGAGTGCAGAAGTGCTGGAGTCGCTTACAGAATCCAAAACATTTAGATGATGTCCTCGCTTCAGCTTCTAGGGAGTAAGCACATCAGCGTGCCAGACACAGATCAATCCAAGCCGCCAGAAAAAACTGCCCATCTTCCTTCTTCAGAGGAGAAAAAATAATTTAATGATCCTAGCTCTCACTTGGAAACTATCAAAAGTGATTGTTTTCCGCATAGTGGAAATTTCCACATGCAGAAAGGCCCGTTTAGAAAAGTGCCCAATACGAAGCCAATTCAGCAGTGATAAATGTAGCAAAGCAAACCCATCAGCCAAAACTAGTTGGTGTTTGCAAGATTTCCTCCCTAGCGGAATGATGTGTTAATGCTATTTGCCTTTAATCTGCATATTTCCATCACAAACCTGTGACAGCTTAACATCTGACGGTGCACTTTCTCTGAGCTCTGCAACTGAGGTGTTCCTGTAAACTTCCTTGCATTTGCTTTAATGGGTCCCTTGAGACAATACAGGAAAGCCTTTGAAATATACGAACGTACACACGTATGTGCGTCGTCGTAGCTTCTGTACATGCAACAATCAAATCCAGGCAAATGTGTTGACTGGTTGACAGTGGAAAATGATGCCATCAAAATAAGAAAGGTCTGAGAGAAAGGCAGGGGGTTGGGGACTGAAATGGGAGTCACATAGAGTAAACCTTTGGGCATTGACTGCTGCCCAGCCCATCCTAGACTTTAATTACTGCTAGTGTAGCAGACAGTCACAGATCTCCAGGGTGGTTTAGCTTTCCTTTGAATTAATGATGCACAGAGCTCAAGTGAAGAACGGCCATGATTCTAGAGGGTGGATGACTTTTGACACTGAGCATATAGCTATTTGAACACTATATACGTGTAGAAATGAGAACAGTTTAAAAAGACTTTTAATAGATGCTAAAGACAAATTTGCATATTGCTACTATGGCAATGGCTCCCACATACTAATTCCAAATTAGACTGAGAACTAATATTAGAAGAAGGTTTTAAGAGCGGTACCCCTCCGCATTCTGTTTATTTCAAAAACCAAACCGGTTCCCTAAGAAGTGAACGAGACGTTGCTTCGTATGACGAAACTGTAGGAAAGGCCTTCATGTTATCTGAAGCATGTGTTCCAATCTTGATTAGCGTGATGTCACTCATGACATGTGCTGGCCAGTGTATTTTTTACCCCATTTTCTCTTATTCCTGCCTAGTCATGTCCTGCCTGTGCCTTGATTCAGGACATCAGACAGACAGAATAACTGATCACTGATTATTTGTCAATGTCAAAACTTCTGCCCAATATATTCCAGTGTCTGTTAAGTACATTGGAACACATTTTGCATGTTGATAAATGGTAGTGAATACATGGACGTGCAAAATTGGTCGTGATTATGCGAGAAGAAATTACAGAGTGATACGTGAGATATAAGTATAAATAAGTATAAAGCTGCGGGTCAAATATACTGTTTAGGTGTTTTTGTTTAAAAATATCTGACTGCAGTGTGCCACGACTGACCAATCAGAATCCTGTGTTTCAGCAAACCATGTAATAATATGGTAACTGGCTGAATAACCTTAGCTGGTCCGGGCTGTTTATTTCAGCAGATATTGTTGCTCAAAGGCATCACTTTATCATGTATTGTTACACACGGTATATTCCATCAATTGCTACTGGGAGATTGCTACATGTGTTGGTTTGTATTGACTACATTAGTCACAGGCCCTACATTTGTCTTCACAGTATAAATTTATGAAGGTCATCCTAATAAAAACAGGTCAGAAACGTACTAAAATACACTGAACTAATGCGCCATCTGATATCAAAAGGCCCGAACAAATTGTGCAAAAGTATTACAGAATGTGGCCAGATTGATAACTAGCCAAAAGCAGCCCTGCAAGTAAATTAAGTTCCTGCCTGCTCGTCAGCTTCTCTGTTAATTCACTCTCTCTCTCTCACACAGTCTCTCACTCTCAGCCTCTCTCTTATTCTCTCTCCCTCAGCCTCTCTCTTATTCTCTCTCTCCATCAGCCTCTCTCTTATTCTCTCTACCTCAGCCTCTCTCTTATTCTCTCACTCTCAGCCTCTCTCTTATTCTCTCACTCTCAGCCTCTCTCTTATTCTCTCACTCTCAGCCTCTCTCTTATTCTCTCACTCTCAGCCTCTCTCTTATTCTCTCTCTCCATCAGCCTCTCTCTTATTCTCTCTCTCCATCAGCCTCTCACTTATTCTCTCACTTTCAGCCTCTCTCTTATTCTCACTCTCAGCCTTTCTCTTATATTCTCAGTCTCTCTCTCTCTGTCTCTCAGTCAGAGTGAGTGGTCGTCAGAGTGACAATAACATGCCGTTCTGTACATCAGCGTAGCACCTTCATTAGCCACTGAAACACTGTATCACCGCTCTGTAATTATCCCACTCCAATATCTTGATCCTCCCACTCATCTGCCTTCATAAATGTCATAAAGTGGAAAAACACACATGGAACGTGCTGGGCAGAGCTGAATTATTCATTGTATTCCATTACTGTCTCTTTGTTCACACCAGCCCTTCACTTTGGCCTCACATGCCATTAGCGTGCCATCGCAGGTATTTGTGGCACTACTGTGTTAATAAAGGCTAACACAAATAACATTCCTTCTTGCTGTTTCTATGAATTTTGAAGCCAATTCAGATATAAGCAAATCACATGGTGAACAACTATACTGCTACAGTTGTTTTTTGCATGTAACATGAAGTACCATATAAATGTGGAATATGAATATAGTAATATTTAGTACCATAGTATATGTCAGAGTAATATTACAAATAATAATGTGCTATGATAATACCATGAATGATTTTGATTTTTACCCAGGAAATACCATTTCTAATATATATATATACAAATATACACAAATACTACTGTATACTATACGAATATGCTAATCATTTATCCTATATTACATTTGAAACCATCACTGTACTGTACTATATAAATATGACAATCATTCAATATGATTATTATTTAGAATACTGTATCATGGTACTGCCACAGAACTCTTTAACTCTAAAACATGATTGGTTAATGCATTCAATCTCGTAAGAGGTCATTATCATAATAAATGTCATGGAAGTTCTACGTTCAATAGTCTGAATATGAGATGTAGTCTAATGGAAATCAATAACTTGTGCCCCATGGCTGGGCAATTGATTTGAAGTAAATGACAGAGGAAAGAGAAACTCAGTGTTGTGCCAGTCCTCTGGTTTTTACGGTGTGTTTGTGTGCAGGTTTAAGTGGTCTGGGTTTATATCTAATACAGCAGGACATCTGGTGCAATCAGTGGCATCTCGTAGGTGTTGGATTGGGCGGGACGTAAATCAGCCGCGTGGAGCGTTACCCAATCAGCATCTGTAAATCAGGAGGGAGGCTCAGGCTCTGGAGCGGTGAGATAATATGTGCTATGTGCCAATATGTAATCTGATATTGACATGGTATCTCGCAGGCCTAATAAATCTGCAGGATATGGGTCTCAAGGCTTCTGTTAAGGGGAGTGAATGAAGCGTGGTAGAGAATCCTCCAAGACCACATAATAAAAGCAGAAGTACCACAAGTAGCCACCCTTCCGTCATAGCATGCGAAGTAATCACACCGTAGTTTCACTGCAGTAGACTGAGGCCAGAAAAGTGATGAGTCAGTGTTACGCACACTCACGCTGGTAGTGGGCGTCTATCTGCATAGATATTTTTTCTGTCACACGCTCTTACAAATCAGTCGTGACTTTCCTCATCACTTTACTATATTACCCCATCAGTCTCTCTCGGCAGATGAAGCTTCATGTATGGATCTCTCCCTACTTGCCAGACTGCTTGATTTATGGTTCCTTTGATTGGAACCCATCTCTATAGTTCACACAATCTGCCGTGTCTTACGGAGCCAATTAACAGAGGCTGTCTGGTACAGTCATCTAACAGCTCACAGCCTGTAGCTAATGTCCCCCATATGCAGGTAATGCAGCAATCTCATTTAAACGCGCATATTCCTCCCAGACTTGTATTGCTCATCTACAGATTTAGCTCTGATATAACCGCTTGAAATAGTAAATATTTTTTTTCTCCGCCAACAAACTTAGCATCTGTATCGTGAGCACACAAGCTGAGTGATACAAACTCAAAGTGAAAGAGTTTTAGTGTTGGTATACTCTTGAAATAGCATTTTAAACAAATAAGTGGACCAGAATTGTTAGCCGACAGGCTATACGCACATCTGGGATCAGCAGAATTCCTTACTAAAGTACCAGGTTGCTACGTTGCTTAGCAACGATTAAAAAAAACAATAAAAAGGTTAATGAAGTTCATTACTTGGCAGAAGAATTGTTTGATTCTTGTTAGTGGGCTGCATTTGAGTATTTATTGAATACTGGTGTCTTTAATAATATTGCGGTTGGCACGGTTTTATAAAAGCAATAATCCACGTGAGTGCGTTACACTGATTTTACTATTACACTGATTTGTGCCATTAGTCGCAAAACAGAGCCGCTTATAGACGTCTTATTGAATTACAATAACAGCAAAAACTGCAATAATAAATAAATAACATTAAAAAACAGACATGACTGTGCTTATATAAATATGACGCTGCAGTGTGTATGATAAAGGCCTAGAGGTTTGGGTCTATGGAGCAGAGATCCATTAATGCCTTTTAACTTCTTTCCACTGAAACTGCAAGATCTAAACTAATTACTGAAATGAGTTTCTGCCTCTTGAAACATTGGAGGGGGGTTTGGGGTGTGATGAAAATATGAGCTTAATCTGTTTTTGGGTTTTAGTGGTGAAGCTGCTTGAAATATGGCAGCAATTGCAAAGAGCAGCACTTCAAACCATACAGTAAAAATAGTAAAAATCACACACAAATACCTTTAAAACAGTCAGTACTACATTTAAACAAACTTTAGGACAGAATCCAAACAATCTACTGTACAAACACATACTGTGGTAGTGGTTCCAAAACTGTCAAATCTTTGGACTTAGGCCGAACAGTGAGCCAATGATGGTAAACAACAGAGAAGATATAACAGTAATCTGCATATGCTTCCAAAGCACACAATTTATAAACAATAATCTACAATAATTCCTTTCTGTCTAAAGTTGTGTATCTCTCACGGAGAGCTTAATAAAACACCTGCATTGCTCAGATACATTAACTAGATGATTTTCTGCCAGAGCATGACATCATGAAAATAAAGTGTATTGTTAATCTGTCTGGTTTTGAAATAGGAACATTCAGATGTGTTTATATGTTATGGAGTGCAAAATAAACACTCTGATGTTCCAACGGAATGTTTGATCCTGCACTGTAGAAAATTCCTGCCACACTCTACTGCAAAACATTCCCAATATTTGTGAATACAAACACGTTTTTGAAAAATTATGAAATGCCATTTTCATCATCTTCATCAGTTTAGTGCATTTCATACTTTTTTAATCAGATTATTTATTATTTTAACATTCTTTACATAAACATTCTTTATTTGCTGTATCTCGGGATTAAAGTAAAGGTTTAATTATAAGCATTATAAGCAATTATAAAATGCGAAATTTAGAACATTTTAAATCAAACCGTGTTCATTTTGAGCACGAATCATAAACTATCACTTTAATTCAGTGCACGCAGTACAGCAGAAAAAGACTCGCTGCAATTCTGTACCACACCACTTCTGCATGCACTGAATGTGGCGCATCTGTGTGTGTGCAGTGTGAATGCTCTAACCTGTTAACATCATCACGGAAGAAATACAGAGCACATACGTACTGCAAACGGAGTATGTGTGAAACAGGTGTTTCAAGTCAAAACCACACAGACAGGGCTATTGTTTAATACCAGTAGCATATTTTATGACTCAAAATCACAGTAAAATACTGGTGAAAAATCTGTTTATTAACAATTAATAAGCGATTTGAACAGCCACTTATATTGTTTATTAACTAAATTACTATTTGAAATTAACTGCTTGAACAGTGACTTCTACTAGAGTATTAAAAAGACTGTTTCTTCAGCCAAAAGAAGTATGTTTCATTGGGTGAATGTTTTTGCTGTGAGAAATCAGCTTCTTTTGAGCTGGGTGGACTTTATTCCATAATAACTGAGCTAATTTAAAAACCATGCTTGTAATTGTTTGTCCAATTATGTTAATCATTTTTATGTTATTCAATCATTTATTTATTTATTTTTACAGTGACTTGAGGTGGGACCTTTCGATAACCACATAGCAACCACCTAGCAACCTGTACAACACACAAACAAGCATCATAGCACCCCTCAGTTCTTAATCTTTAGAAAACGTAAAAAATCATCACCATTCCCTTTATGACTACAGGTTAAATATTATGACGATTTGCCAAAAAGGTCAAACAAAGGCTCTTTATGTGGACCAGTCCATCCTAGTTATTGAGGATGTGGTACTTGAGCTAACTGGGTTTAGGGGACATACACAGCAGATGAGAGAACTTTATTGAGAATCAGAGGAGGCCATTAGCCGTGTGCAATGCTACAGTATCTGCTCTTTGATCAATGTTGTAATACATCCTGCATCAGGCTAAGGGAAATTAAATGAGTAAGACTGAGGAGTAGAGAAGGAGTCTCCCACAGAGGGAGGTATACATTTTCTCTGAGAGTTAAATGCTTTCATGTAACTCAATCTGCCTGGTGTCATCGTGGCTGAGGACATGTTCTCTCAGAAGATGGGTGAGGTGGAGAATGCTACACTGTTTGTAATATGACAGCACAGAGATTAGCTGGGCTAGACAACTAACTTTAAATTGATCTAGTATCTGACAAATAGCCCGAGAGGTAGAAAGAACAGTATCAACCGAACGGGGTATCTTAAGTGCTCAGTCAATGATGCAGAATATGAACATTTATTGGTCTGATGTGACAGTGAAATCGTCTTGTGGTCTGTGAGTGTATCATTGTCAATAGACAGACACAGTTAGGCCAAATTATATTATTAACATAATAACAAGAAAAACAATTTAATTTTATTTATTATTTGGCACGTCCCTCTGTTGTTTATGTCAGCGTGCACTAGAACTGCCATGGACTCCACAAGTATATCCAAATCTTGATGTTATCCAACATCAAGAACTTTCCTTGTGTAAGGTAAGCCAGAAAATCCTGACCTGAAAGGAATTAGAACAAAACGATGCGCTTGTAATTGTTTGCGCAACCACAGCAATTAATTACATTTCATTTAAGTAACATTTAAATAACTAGTTTTACATTTTTTTAAACTCTGAAACTGATCATTTGCACCTTTAAAAAAATCTAATAAATTTAACTGCGTCTTTCCCCCCACTGATCGGCATTGTTAGCCACTGTTCAAAAAAGCAGAAAATAAAACAGTCACACTTTCTGGTCACTAATGGTATTACACTTACTAAAGAAACAAACTTATATGGTCCCTGCAGCCCAGTTGGATGAGCCAGTCATTGCATTAGCAAAGCAAAGGTCGTGGGTTCGATTCCCAGGGAACGCATGCACTGACAAAACGTAAAACTTGAATGCGCTGTAAGTCTCTCTGGATAAAAGCATCTGCCAAATGCGTAAATGTAAATGATTTTGTATCAGTCTAAATTATAACAGCTTAATTTACATTAAAATGTCTAGGCATGAATTGCTTTCCTCAAAATATCTCTTGCGAGTAGAATTCAAAGAGACAGAGACGAAGGAAAATTACACAAAAGGAGACTGAAAATGATAGCCTTGCAATCTTTGCAGCGTCCACAGCACATCTGTTGCAAATGTGGTGAACAGCGTTCAGCTTTATAGAGAAGACTGCAGCAATAAATTGCATGGAGAAAACGTAATTTAGCTGCATCCCTCAGCCAAAGCAGGCAGCAGTAGTGTTGTGAGACCAGAGTTCTCCAATAACAATGGTGCAAGCACAAACTCCAGCACGGATGCATGACAGAGCATGCTTTTTAAATCTAACTGCAGAATTAGGATCTGATTTGCTGGCTAATGCATGCATTTCGCCTTCCTTCGCCTTGCAACCACACGCCACAAGATAGCCATCGTTTACATGCTAATTTAACGCTGCAGCTGGTGAGGCTAAAGGCTTCTCAAAGGTTTTTTCAAAGTAAGCTAATTTGTTGAGACAAAATGCGCGAACGAGCTGTATCGTTCCATGATATGGGAAAAAGGGTGATTGAGGCAGGTTTTACAGCATTCCTGACAAAGAAAAACTGCTCTAACTGACACTGTCAATCATGTCGGACATTTTAACTCCCAAGTTAAAAGTACGTCAGTAAATAATCAACAACTTGGAGTATTTATAGAAAAATTCCCTTGAATTAATTTTCATTTATATGTATGTGTATATATATATATATGTATATTTGTACTATTGTATTTAAAAAACATCTGTGAATATTGTAATTTGTGTTTATATATATATATTTTTTTTTTGAAAAATTCTGTTGTATATATTTGTTAATTGAGGCTGTCCGTTTTTTTGTTTTTTTTGTTTTGGGCTTTTCTTTTTTTTTCTTGCAATTGTATTTACATTTGTATTTGTGTTTGTTAAACCTCTAAAACGTAAATAAAATATTACAAAAAGAATTAATTTTCATTTAACATTAGCCAAGCCTGTATTTGGTTGTTCCAGAACTGTAATGTTCAGATCTTGGGATTCAAGTCAAACTGCGAGCTGATGATAGTAAACAACAAAAGATAGTTTACGGTAATCTGCAATATGGTTCCAAATCATATCTACGATAATCCCTCCCCTGCCAGAGGATGTGTCTGACTTAATAGGTGTGAGGTGTCGGTAATTAATCAACAACTTACTGTATTCATAGGAAAATTCCCTTGAGATTAATTTCAATTTAACCTTAACCAAGCCCGTATTATCAGCGCTATTTCTGAATTAATTGGATGCGTAACCGCAATGCTGAGTTGCATATAGACTAACCAAACAGCGAATGCACAAAAACGCTGGATAAATCTTGATGCGGGCTGTCACTCAGCCATCGCTGAAGATTATGAAGTAAATGACAACTCTGTAATTGTTATGGGAGAGTGTGGCGAACACTCCATAAAACTGTTAGCGGGTAATAAACCGAGAGACAGGTTCCTATCAAAAGTTTCAACAGCTCCCGTATGTGTTGAATGAAGGTCTGAAAGATGAGGCCACTGGGAACGCAGATAAATATTTATTTATGACAGGCGGCGCACCGTTTCCATCCACAAAGGATGATTTTAGAGAAGCGATAAATCAGCTTTTAGTGCCCTTGAGAATTTGGCATCGTTTTCCCCTATAATTCTCTGTTATCTCATTTATTCATATTAGATATGCATTGGCGTCTCATCTTTTTACTTCCTGTTTTGATCCACAGTCAGAAAGATGGGCGTATCAAATACATTGTATACTTGTTCCCTGAGGGTCTAATTCACTCAACAACAGCAACGCTTTTGGTGCAAAACTCTGCCTTTTGCATAATCTTGTGCTATTATGGAAACCTGTATAGATTTTCTAGTGAATGTGGCAGTGGTAACCTATGAAATGATGAACAAATGATTAAAGGAACATTATATCATTCGTTATCTATGCATGCAGTGTATAGGTGCCTGGACTGCGGAACGCTGTTACATTCCCAGTGAAATACGCATCCTCCTTAATCCAGAATTGGAACGATCCTGCCGGATTCACTGTGAACATATATATTTTTGTCGTGTCTGTGAGTTTATTTGATTTAAATCATCCCTTTAGTGAATGTACTGCTAAAACTGCACGGATAGCGCGTTTAAATGAACTCTCGGTGGGCGAAATTCGTTCTTAGTGAATTCTCCCCTCAGTCACTAATTTATAGCTTATTACAATAAGTGTGTTGCAAGTAGAAGTGTATTCAATTGTGCTATAACAAACAAAACTAAAAACAAACCGCTAAATAAAATCTTCCTCTATGGATGAAGCAGAGGGCACAACAGGCAGTCAACAGACTGTCGGTTATGTTTATTTTCATTTTAATATGTAAATGCACATGGTGAACAGATGTCAATGGACACGACCCCTCCGAAAACCTTCATTTCTGAGAACAACATTATTTTGCTTTTTCACAGACCATTAAGAGTCGCGGGGTGAATGTGGATCTTTCGTGACCGCGCGGTGCCCCGCGGATTTACTCTCTTCACCTTTGTTGTTTTCTACAAGCACCATCAGATGGGCGGAAATAAAACATAAATCTCAAAAAGAACGGCTCGAGGTGCTTACTGTTGCAAAAAAATGTCAAGCACATTTTCGCTGGCCCATTACTGTGGCTGGAGGCAAAGTTGGAAAAAGCAATGGATAGTCTTCTTATCTTGGAGCCCACTCAAAAAGCATGGAATGAAAAGGCTTTTACTGGCATGAAGATGGTCTACTGTAAGACGTTTTATGTCGGGCGATGGCCAAAATCAGAACAATCAATCATGTTTTCATCCAGAGCACTTAGGAGTTTGTCTATGGGCTCGCATAGCGTGTGTTAATTGAGGAGCTTCTACTTTCTCTGTACCTTTCGAACCTTCAGGTGCAGACAAATACTGTTTGCAAGCTTGTGTGGAAATTGAGTCATATGGAAACATTTGGGTCAGACCTCCAATGAAGCAGCTATAAACCGGTGAGCCACGTAAAACACAGATAAATAAACATAAATTATAAAAGAAAACTGAACAACCAGACCTGGAGATTTGAGTCGACAAACATGTGAAGTGTGCAGCTGACCTGCTTATGTCACAAAGAGCTGTCTTGGGGTGATTCGATCTTTTAGTCGGAATAAATCTGCAAACCAAATTCAATTTAATTTTATTTATCTAAAATCGCTTCAAAGCGGCGTTATATATAAAAAATTGTACATATAAAAAAGTCAGTAAAATTACAATAACATACCACTAGCATCACCAAACAGAATCCCGAAATTGGCTTCATTTCTCAAGCAGGTTTCCCCAAATACATCCCAGTCTTCCATTGGTTGGACAAATAGACTTTAGAGTCGGGATGGATCATGCACTCACTGGAGACAAATGCTCTTCTCATTTTCTATCTTCTTCACATAACCCCCCCCAAGAAGTTCTCTCTAAAGCTTTGTGGCTAGATTCACACAGCACAAAGATCTATGGCTAGTACAGGAGTCTCCTAGTATAATAATTTCTATTCTTGAGGAACTCGATTGCTTTCACTGAGTGTTTGGTAATCACCACTCCTAAAAATGAGAACTGCAGGAGAAAAGCTCTTGCCTGTACCTTAATCTATATAGAGACAATTCTGCCGTATGTTCATACATCTTCTGTTGCAGCCAATGAGGGCCTGAGAGAGCAGCAGTATGTAAGAGCTTCTCTATAAGAGCTTCAAAAGTCTTTGAACACACTGTATGCTGGTCCAGCGCCAAAACTACAGAGAAGATTGACACACACACTCCTGCCCTCTGTGAGCTGCTCTCAGTGTGTTTAACAACACTGAGAAACAAGAAGATTGTTGTTTTTGGCTGTTTTGTTTGTGTTGTTTAAAGAACACAACATAAAGAACAGAACCAAACCCAAATCAATCTACCAGGATTCAGTGGTGCATAATTATATTTTGCGGTGCATGATTATATATTTTGTTTTGCGATATCTTGAACAACTGCCAAAATAATTTCATTCGAAATAAAATGATTTAAACAGGTGACATGTTGTTTCTTGAATTGTTGCAGTGCGTTTCATAATTTATTTACTGTTGACAGACGGCAGAAAAACTACAACGGGCTGTTTAGCAGCGAGTTCCATTGTGACCACTTACCCCATATAGTGTGACAACATGCGTCAAAATGTGGTCACGTTCAATGAACTGCATCATGGGAAATAGTGATGAAAATGTTCAATAGTTCTTTTGTAGCCAGTGCTGTATGGTGTGCCTATGGAGCGTGACAGTTACGCACATCCTGCTGCTACGGTCTACATCAAATGTGCAAATCCATTCCTACACTGTAACAAAACAACATGATTTTAAAATGATTCTGTATCATTTGTAGTAAATAAAAACAAAAATGGGACCAAACCTAAATCAATCTCCCGAGATTCAATGCCATCACCCAAACAGCATAATAACTACTGTTCTCTTTAGCAATTTCTCAAACGCAAACTAATTTGTTGTTTCATAAATATGTTTGGGTAGCATTATTACCCGCACAGGTGATCCGCGGCAGGTCAATTTAATCCCGAAGCTTCGGTACGGACCTCTGTTTACACACATCACTATTTATTAGAGAGGAAGAGTAAAAACAACACCTCTGTAAACAAATATTTGCCTTGCACGACATCCTGCATACAACACACACAATAAAATAAAGCACAGATTTGTAAGCATACTTCATCTGTGTTTGCTTAACCCTTGTTCTGACGCTCATTTCAC